>CAKNYM010050920.1:87556-120346 GCA_932195095.1 Andricus curvator
CTCCCACCCACGCTGAAACTCACTTTTTATCTCCCCAATTCACCCCACACAACCCTACTCACCTCCTCGGCTTCCACCCTCACACTCCACTCACACCTTCCACACAAATTCCGTAAAATTCTCTCTCCACCTGTTACTAAACACGTTCTCACTTCCGCCACCAATATATATGTTAGGCTCCGAACCCGAAAACGCCCAATGGGCGTTTAAACCGCACGCACCTAGGAGTGGGCATTTCTGAATGCCCCGAACTAGGTGAGAGCGCTGTTAAGTGCACCGAACTAGGTGTGGGCATTCTCAAATGCACCCACCTAGGTGGGGCAAAACCGAAACGTCCCGAACCCGTTCTAGTTGTCTTTAGATACAGAGAACGCTTTTTGGGAAATAAAAAAATTTCTTCTTGTGATGAAAAACTAGTATTTTTGTTGAGGCACATTCTGAAGCACACAATCCTGGTAAAAGTCAAGGATGAAAAAAAACAGTTATCATATATTAGATAACTGATGTTAAAAAGTGATAAAGACGATATAATTACTATTGTTATTGTTATTGTTTTCTTTATGTCAACATTTGCTAAACATTTTTAATAATGTAATAATAGTAATAGCCAATGTAATAATAGTAAAATTATTCCAAATTACCAGATAATGAATTTTCAACAAAAAAGTTAATTTTCAACAAATAATTTGAATTTTCAACAAAATATTTAGATTTTCAGTTGAAAAAATTAATTATTAACAACAAAAAACGAATTTTCAACTAAAGTTATGAATTTTTAACCAAAAAAATGAACTTTTCAGAAAGTAGTCCCACTTTCAACTAAAATGTTTAACCTAAAAAGATGAATTGGAAAAAAAAATTTAATAATTAATATTCAGAAAAAAACGAAATGTTTTAATTAGAAATAAAAAGTAACTGCATTCAACCAACAGAAACGAATTTTCAACAAACAGAAACGAATTTTCAACAAAATGCTTGAAATCTCTACTAAACATATTAATTTTCAATTGAAATTTTCAGTTGTGTTTTTAAATAAAGAAACTTAGTTTTGCAAAAAAAAGTCCTTTTTGTGATAAAAAACTAGTAATTTTGTTGAGGCACATTCAGAAGCACAGAATCCTGATCAAAGTCAAGGATGAAAAAAAACAGGCATCATATACTAGATAATTAATCTTAAAAAGTGATAAAGACGATATAATAAATATTGTTATTGTTATGTGAAAACTTGCTTTACATTTTTTGTAAATATTAGGTACATAACTATTCATTAGTTTTTTTTATTTAGAATTTTCAAGGTAGAAAAAAGTCTCCACAGGTACGTATCAGTTATGTAATATTTGCATCTGTTTATTTTTACACGAACTGTTGATGCATTCAAAATCTCCTACCATAACTTTCTTCAACCAATAGACAAAAGTACCCCCCCCCCACGAGAGTAGTGGTATATTTATCACATTGTGGGCACCATGGCAAATGTTAACTGTGAATTAGTGGATAATGACTCAAAATACGAATTTGGAAAAAAATAATGGACAGGATAAGCGGAAAAACGGAAAGTGAGTTAATTACATCAGAAAGATATGAAAAATTAATAAGTGAGATGGAAGCGGTCAGGCAGTTGAAAAAGGACGGCAAACCCTTAGTGACGAAACACTAGAGACGTTTAAAACGATTTTGTATCTTACTAGCAATTAGGTGATTTTTTTGGGATAATTGTACACAATTCGTGTTTCTATTTGATTTCCAGCGAACTTTCAAATATGAATAAAAGCACTGTCAAGCACATATACGTATAATTCACGTTAATATAAGTCATGTACATATCAGTCAATTCAAATTAGCTTCGGAATTCGATGTTGGTAAAGTTTGCATTTGAAAGTTGTTAATTATATTTTTGTTTATTCTTATTTTTTTTAATGAAATTTTTCGTAAAAAATTCAACTGTTTTTTTGAAGAATTCATTATTTGGGTTGAAAATTGATGTCCCTTGGTAGAAAAGTCTTACTTTTTGGTGAAAACTCATTTTTCTTATTTGAAAATTAACTTTTTTGTATAAAATTCAACTGTTTGCTAAAAAAATCGTCTTTTGGGTAACAATTTATATAAAAATGCAACTATTTGAGGTCATTGTTTAATCATTATTGTTTGAAAACTCTAATAGTTAGTTTTAAATCCATATTTGTACGTTGAGAATACAAGCATTCGTTTAAAAATTTAAGCATTTTCTTGAAAATTCATCTTTTTTGTTTGAAAGTTCAACTATTTATCTTTTTTGGTTGAAAATGTAACTATTTTGGTGAAAAATTTGTTTTGCTTCGTTAGAAAATTAGTTATATGTTAAAAAATTAATTTTTGTTGTTGCATAATGAATCTAACTCGTGTTTTTTGTATTACCTCAAAATATTTGGAATGATTTTTTTATTATTAAATTGGCTATCTGTTTAAGGAATGTTACTTTGAAAAATCTAAATAAAAAAAACTAATGGATAGTTATGTTCCTAATAATTATTTAAAATGTTTTTGTAAAAATAAATTCCTTTATTTAAAAATGCAACTGAAATTGCAATTAAATCAAGACCGAGCTTAGTTTATTCATTCCATCTAATAGATCTGGCCCTCAACAAATTATTTAATTTTGACGCTTAATTTGTTTTAACAACGATAAAGGTAATTGAATATATATTTTTTATTATATAGAATGAAAATGTTCCATTACAGAACATTATAACTTGAAGACGGTTGCCAATAAATTAATGAAATTTGCAGGTCTTATTTTTCAACACTAATATCTCTACACTGACCAAAGAATTTTTGAAACTATTCATCTCACTTGTTTGGCACTTTATACTTTTTTTTTGGTTTTGTTATAGAAAAACTTTGTTTATTCACATAACTCAAAGTTGATGTAGAAATAAAAAAGAATAATTGACTGATCTTTTTTTTAAAATGCAGCTGAAAATTGCAATTAAAAATTAATCTGTTTTAGTAGAGAATTCAAGCATTTTGTTGAAAATTCGTTTCTGTTGGTTGAATGCAGTTATTTTTTATTTCTAATTAAAACATTTCGTTTTTTTCTAAATATTAATTATTATATTTTTTTTACAATTCATCTTTTTAGGTTAAAAATTTTAGTTGAAAGTGGAACTACTTTCTGAAAAGTTCATTTTTTTGGTTAAAGATTCATAACTTTAGTTGAAAATTCATTTTTTCTTGTTAAAAATTAATTTTTTCAACTGAAAATCTAAATATTTTGTTGAAAATTCAAATTATTTGTTGAAAATTAACTTTTTTGTTGAAAATTCATATTCTCTGGTAATTTGGAATAATTTTACTATTATTACATTGACTATCTGTTTAAAAAATGTTATCTTAAAAAATCTAATTTAAAAAAAAATAGTTATGTACCTAATATTTATTAAAAATGTTTAGCAAATGTTGACATAATAAAAACAATAACAATAACAATAGTAATTATATCGTCTTTATCACTTTTTAACATCAGTTATCTAATATATGATAACTGTTTTTTTTTATCCTTGACTTTTACCAGGATTGTGTGCTTCAGAATGTGCCTCAACAAAAATACTAGTTTTTCATCACAAGAATAAATTTTTTTATTCCCCAAAAAGCGTTCTCTGTATCTAAAGACAACTAGAACGGGTTCGGGACGTTTCAGTTTTGGCCCACCTAGGTGGGTGCATTTGAGAATGCCCACACCTAGGTCGGTGCACTTAAAAGCGCTCTCACCTAGTTCGGGGCATTCACAAATGCCCACTCCTACGTGCGTGCGGTTTAAACGCCCATTGGGCGTTTTCGGGTTCGGAGCCTAACATATATATTATAAAGAACTGGGCTTGAGACACTTCCCTGAGGGAGGCCTCTTTTGAATTTATAAGGTCCTAAATTTTGGTTGTTTACTCTCAAAAATATATCTCTTTCAGAAGTCAAATTTTTGAATAATTTACAATATTTCCAGGAGACGCCTAATTTAACCAGATCGTCTATTAGAATATCGGGGATAACTCTATCATAAGCTGCTTCAACGTCTAGGAATAAGGCTGCCGTATATGACTTTTCGACAAAAGAGTTATGAACCTCGGTAGAGAAAATTGCAAGACAGTCAGCAGTAGACCTGTTCTTACGAAATCCGTATTGGGATGGGGGGAGAATTAAAGAGTTTTCTAACCACTAGTTCAATCTATTAGTTAATAGTCTCTCTATAAGTTTCAATAAGCAGCAAGCTAGAGCAATAGGACGGAATTTATGGCAGCTGGTTTTGGTATAAGAAAAACTAAGAATTTTTTCCATTGGTCAGGAAAGGAACCTTCATCTATAATTAGATTATAAATATCCAGTAAGTGGTTCAAGATTGATTTTATGCAAGAGAGTGGTGAATTTGAAAGAGGTGGAATAGGAGGTAAGTCTGTGGGAAGAAAATTTGATTCCCTAAACGTTTCTATAAATGCTTCCATTTTTTTTCCGTATTAGTTGGAGAATTCATGGGGGAAGGATTTGTCAGGAGTCTGTGTCTAAATCCGCGAATTTTATTCCAAACGTCTGAGACACGAGAAGTGGAAGTGATGGACTCACGAAAGGAACTCCAACCTACAATTTTGGATTTTTTGAAGGTTTCTGGGATTCTGCCTCAAATTTTTGGAGATCCAAGTAGTTTTCAAAATTACATCTATGTCTAAATCTACCTAGTTTAGCTCTCCTTAGCCTTTCCAACCTTGAGCATTCCTCATCCCTCCATGGCGGGGAGCATGGATAATCACGTTTAGGGACAATATTGAGTTTAGGGCCTGCTATGTGAAGAGCGCCATCTATTAAATTAAATAATTCATAGTATGCTTGAAGAGTTATGGCAGGATTACTATTACAGTCAAACCTCGTTCATCGGGACACTCAATTATCGTGATCTTCACTTATCGCAAGAGATAATAGAGGAGCAAAACGTTGGAGTAGCAACATGAGGGACGAAATCATATATTTGAGTTCATTTCCATTAGTTTGGTTATCCGTGAAAGGTGGAAGAGGGGGGAAGAGGAATCAGAAGTTTTTAGGTTAGATGCAATGGCAGATTCAATGTTCCGCGGTCCTTGAGGGGAAGCTTTTTCCTTTTTATAAAGGTAAGCCGCTTTCCTGACGCTAATATCAAATTGAGCTGAAATTCTGCGGATTTCTTTTTCCCCTAGGTATAATATGCATTGTTTATCAACAGCCCAATGTGGCACTTTGCAATTTATACAAAAAAGAGAGTTCGGTCTATTAGGACAGTCCTGATTTTCATGTGGTTTCTCACGACAAAATAGGCATCTAGGATTTATGCATTGTGCTTTCACATGGCCATGTCTAGCACACCCGTAGCACAATTTAGGAGGTAGAATGTAGGGTGTCACCCAGTATAGAGTGTAATAGAATCGAATATCTTGGGGAAGAGCTTGTCCATCAAACGTAATCAGAACAGTTTTTAAGGGAACCAGATTACCCTTCTCATCCTTCTTATTTAGCCGAGATGCTTCGAGAATTGGGATGGAAGATATAGCATTAGCTTTAGTCTCTTCCACTGAGAGATCTGTGGGAATACCTTTAATTACACCAATGCGAGAAACTCTATAATTCGGGACGAATGCGTTTAATTTCGGACAGATCGAGTTAAGGCTGTCAATTATGCGATTAGCATCCATTTTTGCGGAGGTTGTCGGCTTGATTTCGCAAAAACTGAAACGCGCTGAAGCTCTGGGTGTTTCTGGAGCCACAGAGATTCGTCGTCGTGTTTCCATCTAAATTATTTTCAGCACCCCGAACTCTAGGATGATCGGCATTGCTTGCCGACCCATTGTCGGGTGCTCTGCGCGTTCGATCGTTTTGAACCGCATCTACAACATTTTGGTGTTTTCGTGGTTTCATTGTTGTTCCGAGAAGTCGCCCGGTATCCCAGAGTCACCGTTTGAGACACCTAACCCAGGTGCCATTCAGCTTTCGGCACGGTTGTTACGCCTTCGGTTAGGGGTTATTCCTTCAGGACCATCCCTGGACAATTTTCTGCGACTGCTTATTAATTATTGTAACCATATTCAGCAGAAACCCTTGGTACAGGAACCCTCTATCCGCAACCCGAGGACGCGTTCGGTGGCTTTGGCAAAGGCCCTTCAGTTCTATTCCAAAGGAATCGAAACCGGAAACGAATATATATATATATATATATATATATATATATATATATATATCAAAAATTGTCAATTCTAACTCTTCTAAATTGCAGAAGTTTGAATTGCAAATTTTTCGAAATTAAAGAGTATTTATTTCTAACAATTTACAATTGAAATTTCAAAAATTATTTATAATAATATTCATATTGTGTAATATTTCATAATAATTATAATTTCATGACTGAATAATAATTTGCAATGATTCAATTATTTCATATTCTTTTACCATGAACGGCGTTCTCCCAAATTACGGCAGGTCTGTTTCTGGGGTCCGCAATTCCGAATTTTAGCATCCCAATTAACACCGTAAACTGTATTTTCAATATAATAAATTAACATTTTTGAACAATTTTTTTGCAGATATGACAAGTTCATATGCAAATTACTCAAGGAAAACCAAAACAGTTCAAAAAATCAATAAGAATCCGCGATACAGGCGAATAAAGATTCGAACAGTTTGTATCGATTTTGTCGGCTTCGTTCATTTCGCAATTTAGTTAACGGTGTTATTTCAAATTACAGCAGTTCTAGCCTGAGCTATTGCGTATGGGTCCAGCAGAACAGTTATTTAAAATTACTGGTTTATCACTACACATTCCCTTATTTTTACGTAAATGTGCATAAATTCCCATAAATTTCCATACAAATTATCGTTCATTTCCACAAATTTGATGAAAATTGATAAATTTCCAAAATTTACAGAAAGGTATCTTTTAGAAACGGGTTTACTTTGAAAACGGGGAAAGCTACAACATTTTTGTTAAATGAAAGAAGATGCGCAATTAAATTTCTTATCAGAATATGTACTTTTGTCAATTAAAATTCGAAACTTATTTCAAAGGTCCCCAAGGGCCATCGCCGTTCAGCGGAAACAATAACTTATTAGCGGTTAAGAAATAAAATTTAATTTTTTTTCTAAATTCCCACAATTTTTTGTTAGTTAGAAAAAATTATAATATACTAACGTGGATTGTTAGAAGTTGAAGCACTTGAAGTATAGCGGAGGGAATGTCCTCGTTCTGTAGGTAGCGGCCGTCCTGATAAGAGACGTTGAATCAGCTGCTCATCACTTATTTCTGTAAGAGGAATATAGGGATTTTTATTCGAAAATTTATTCAACGAACCCCAAAAATTTGCTATTGGTCCAAAATAAAGATACTCCAAATGTAATATCAAAGTCAGTTACTATCAACAAAATCCAGAATCAAAATTTCGATGAAGTAAATATATTTTGAGAATCTAGACAGCCTGAATTATGCATTTTTAGAGTATTCCGTTATTTTGACTTCTTATTTCTTAATGACAAATGTGCAAACATAAAACCCTGAACGTTATTTGGAAGTGAGATTTTATGAAAAGTGAATAGATTAACTGATAATGGTGGAAAATATAAGATTTTTCCTTATGCGCCTTCAATATGAACCGATCAATTAAAATAGGAAAAAAAGTGTCAAAAATTATTTGTGACCATGTTTTTGTTACGTATAATTTATAAAAGAAAAATTTCCATGAATTTCCATTTTTTCTGCCGGTTGTCCATTCCCCGGCATCCCCCTCGATGCCAAAAACAGCAAGGCAAAGTTTTGACCCTTAGGATTTGTAGTGCAATAAAAATTTGCGCCATTCTGCGCATTTTCATAAACTAATGCAAAAACAGCGAAAAATAAAGAAAATTATTTTCCCGAAAGAAATGGTAAGAAAATTTTTCAATTAAAATATAAAACACTCAGGCGTAAATATTAAAATCACATATTATGAAAATTATTTAAAAACAGACAACTAGTTTCTAAATTAAAAAAACTATATCCCTTTCTTATGTCTTTTGATTGAACTTTCTACAAACGCGGTTGGCCCTGCAGAAACTACATTTTTAAGATTTTTGTAGGTTAAGAATATGTATATTGACAAAACAAAATATTAAATATCAGTTTTATCTGCTATTTCACACGGTGAAAAATGAGAATTTTGATTGTGAGAAGATTGCTGAAAAACATTAGAAAGTACTTTGCAAGTAGAATCGAATGCTTGAATAAAGTTTACGTTCCTAGATATTTTAGTGAGCATAAGAAATGAAAATGGGTCCTATATATGTTAATCAATTATTAGTATGCTAATGGGATTAAATGCAATCAGATGTGATAATTTTATTCTTTTAATTGAATGGTCAACAAACGCGCCATAGTAAGAATTGCGGAACGCACTGTAGAGTCCGTATAGTGCCTCAAACTGGGCACGTTCCCGAACGTCTAGTAGTCAGAGCCACACGCTATCAGAACCCAAAAGTTAGCGTTTGTTACAAGCTCCCGTGAATCACGGAATTTGAAACGTGATGCAGTTTGCAGCGTTATATACATGATGACTGCTTACGTGAGCTAAAAATTGTGGTTGGTGAATTCATTGAATTAAATTCAGATCTAAACATGGCACACACTAACCTGAATCTGGAGGTATCAAGTAAGTGCAATTTTATTATTGTGGCCTTGTCATTTCAGTTTCCGTTCTTTGGTTTTTGGAGGTTATGAAACGTGTGAAACGAATTTCACTTTTTTGTCTTTACTTTAGTGTTTATTTGAATCCAACGCACTTTTTTCCAGACTTGTATTCTTCAATCACAGTCGATCATTTTTAACGCCATTTACATTGCCTTGAATCTTCAATCTTAGCAAATATTGTTTAATTTTTAGACGGAGTTTAAGATGTGATCAAAAGACGAATATGAGCACGGAAAGTCAGCATCAGGCGGTTAAGTCAGATGTGTAATGCAAAGATTCAGTAAACTCACGACGGGCAGTCTGTCAATCGAGATCACTTTACGCCTGAAGCACGCTAACAAAATTCGAAATTACGTGCAGTGCCATAACAAAGATGATAGGATCCAAGTACAAAATTGCATTCTACAATTGTCATCATATTATCAAAAAAGGAAAACAATTTTTCATCATACCTCAATCGAAAGGTCGCCTTTCGATGCCTGTGGAGCAGTTCGACAATCGAATTTTCAACCCTAGGGAAGAAAGTGACAGATCGGGTTGAAAATTCGATTGTCGACCCGCTCCACAGGCATTTCAAGTCTAATTTTCGATTATCGATATGATGAAAAATTGTATAAATGACTCGGGAATATACAGTAGACCTTATGATGCTCTGTTATTGCCGCGATAACACGATTTTTTTACCCGAACTCCTAAATTTCCAGTGATTTCTGTTTTGCATTAACAAGAGTTAACTGTATTTCAAAATTAACATAATTTTCGCATAGCGTCACTGTAGAGGGTACTATTCGTATCTCTGTATAAACAAAACTCCTCTTCGCGCATCGCACTCGCGCACATACGCCGTCATGCGCAAGAAGTATGTGAGCGAGTTCCGTCGCATCGAATGAAATTCATCTCCATTCCAATGTACTTTCTGGTATTTCATACTTACTATGAAAAATTTGATGAGTTGTGCAGCTTTCACATTCGTTTTCGACCTTTTCGACGTTTTCGATAAATCAAGTTACCTATTGAATTTAAGGCAATCCTCAAAGTAAGTTCAATCTAATTTTAAGGTTTACTTTTTACTGTGAAATAATGAAAAAACGCGTATAAATATTATATGTTCAATGTCTCTATCGGTTTTATTTCATATTGTTGTAGCTTGTGTAAATTTTATTTGATATAATCAGTTAATTTTTCCGAACAGGCTTAAATTTTGATAAATTGTTATTCATAATCAAATAATAACCAAGTTTTTCAATCCATTAAAGATTATTTTAAGTTTTTAAATAAAAATTTAATTTTATTATTATTTAAATTCATGCACTTTAGGAACAAATTAAAAAATGTCTCCCTACCGGTACAAAATGACTAGAAAATCTCTAAAAAATCTCAGGGTCAGTCACTTTTCTGACATTTGTATATATAGCTACTCAGGAGGTTGTAACCAGGCAAATATTAGAAATTGAAAAAAATATACATTTCACAATTAGATATTCGAAAATAGGATATTTGGAATCTAGAAGTTCTTATGATTCCAGATATATGTAATTTATTTTAAAAAACTTTTAAATTTCAATAAGTTTAATATGTGGAACAATATATTTTCGAATATATTGCTTGTAAAGTTTTCAGCTTTTTCACACAAATCATATATGCCTGGAATGGCTAAAATCTGTAGAATTCAAATATCATATTTTCTTGAAGTACAAAAATAACTTTTTTATCACATATGCATGATTTCAGCCCTTTTGGACTCCTATGAAGCGGGACTAAAGCTCTACTTTTGACTCCCTGGGAGTGAAAAGTACTTTTTACTCTCTAGGGACTGAAAAGTGAAGTCAAAGGTGTATAATGAAAATTATACATCTAAGCGCTCGCATTTTACGATTATCAGCACACTCACCGTAAAAACTATGAGGAAATTTTGGTTGCAGATAATACAATTTTGCGATTATTTATGGAAAGTTACCATATATAACTGATCAAATTACCGTAAATTACTGTAAAGTACCAAACACATTCATAAACTTCCGGAAATGTATGGAAGTTTATGGAAATTTGTTTGAAATGAATTTTGGGCAATTTATGGTAAGTTACAATATTTACCAGTAAAATTACCATAAATGTTCTAAAATTTTGATAAATTTCCCAAAATTTATGGAAATTTAAAAAATGAATTTTGGGTAGTTCATGGTAAGTTACGATATTTACCGGTAAAATTAACATGAATTAGCGAAAATTTTCATGAATTTCCAGAAATTTATGGACATTTTTGAAGATGAATTTTGGGTAATTTATGGTAAGTTACGATATTTTTCCGGTAAAATTACCATAAATGACCGAAATTTTTCATAAATTTCCGGAATAAGTTAACATAAGTGTTAACGCGCTTTTGAAATAAGGGATTTGAAAGTTACAAAATCAGAATCTACGAATTTATATGATGGAAAATATATGTATGCACGTGGATAATTACACAAAAATTTGTAGTGTAGAAAGGGACAAGTTTTATGAAGACTTTATGACAGCCCTGAGCCATAACGAGGGCCTTACATAAAACTAGGCCTTCCCAAAAAAGAAAGACCCTTCCCAAAAATAAGTGTTTCGCCATCCCTACCGAAGCTACTCCACGATGTCTTGTAACTAAACTGACAGAAGGAACAGTGCAGTGCGGAGAAGCGCTTTTTGAGGAAGGTACTCCCTTATTTAGAGGGCGCGTACTCGTTCACTACCTTCTGGAGATTATTTCGAGCTACTCCACTGACACTCTCTCAAGTACGTTTGGGTTTTTACATTTACGGTCTTAAAGTAAAACTTAATCCTGGTTATAAATGCAACAATTTGGGGAGCTGCGTTTATTACCGAAAATTTCAGGGTAAGAGGAGCAATAAGAGAATTAAGCCCTCTAGAAACGACTAGCCCAGAGGGTTAGTCTCATTGGTCTCATTGGGTCCACTTTCTGATGTTCGCCTCCGAACCTTGGCCCTTCAGTTCAAGATGATCAGACGATACCTTCTTCACCCCACCTACACTGCTCTCGATTCATAATTTTCACCCACTTTCATGTGCTGAATTTCGAAAATTGGAAAAACTCGGACAAGAGGAAGACAGAAAAAATGCACATCGAAAGCTCATGGACAAATGTATAGCTTCTGGCACACCTCGGGTATTGTTTGATTCTAACCCCGGGCTTTCCGCAATAGAAACAAAATATCCCCTTCTGAAGAAAACAGTGGCTGGAATCATGCCCCACCCGATGACAATTCCAGCAGGTGTGGTCCGGTGGAGGCATCAAGGGTTCACAAAGGTCCCTTTGGAAGATCCTGTGGGCAGTAATAGAGAAGATTTCGGGCTGATGGTTCTGAGTCCACCGCTGGGCCAGCATTTGCTTACCCGATGGAATCGGATTGAGCCTAGGGCTTGGGCAACCCCAGCTGATCCGAGAACCGAATGTCAACTTTCGCTGAAGACGGTGGCCTCTCGGGTTTTCCCCTCTCATCAGGCCCAACTGACGATATCCGGGGGCGCTCCAACCAAGTAGATGGTGCTTGAGCAGGAGGCAGGGACAGTCCGAGTAGGGCCGAGACCTGAGCATCGATGTTCGCAAGAGGGAAAGGCATTTCATAATCCTGTAAGGGAAAAGGATATGGCAGTGCTCCCAATCTTTCTCCCCAACCGCACTGCGCATTCTGTTGCAATGAATTATGAGAAAAAATTTGTCTTTCTTCGATGTCCGAAGGAATAATGTGTTTTCAGCAGTGAAATCAAATAATTAGTATATTTATGACTGCGAAAGTATATTTTGCAATAAAAACTGTATTTTTATGCATTTTCTAATTATTATTTGTTTAAAACAATTAATTTGCATATTTTAAACATTTTAAATAAGCGCGCGCTATGCAGCCAATCAGAAATTCGGCGCGACGCATGCGCAGTGCGGTTGGGGAGCAAGATTGGGAGCACTGGCATATGGTGACCTCTCCTTGATAATTCAAGCTCCCTGATCACGCCCCCCTGTGTCGCCGTCGTCCTCCAGTTCCCACCGAGAGATTCCGATCTTCACCTTCGGCCTTGAGGCGGGAGAGGATTCCGAAGGTGCCCTATTTTCTTCCAAGTCTCCGGTTCTTCCAATTGCGGCACCGTTACCGGGGCGATAGCGACGATCCTGTGGCACCGCTGGGAATGATGGAAACCGGTCCCTGGGGTCCTGCGCCACATAACATCACCTACTTGGTAACGAAAATCTCGTCTTCTGCGATTATAATACTTCGCCTGACGATCGGACGCTATATCCAAGTGATGTGCGACTAGGTCTCTAAGGGCTGGCAATCGCTTAATTCTACATTCCCATTCCTTCACTGCTAATGGGACTATGTCGGGGGCTCCTTCTTCCTGTCTCTTCGACGTTTTTGCCAGTCTAGGCTCTCTACCATAGTTTAAGAGCGCTAGCGACACACGATTCGAACTGTGTACAGCGGTATTATACGCAGAGCGGAAATCGGAAAGATGTTTATCCCAGCTACGACGATCAACCTCTACGAAAGATGATATCATGGTTTTTTTGTACACGATTAACCCTCTCAACCGGATTAGCTTGAGCATAATACGATGGGGTAGCCAAGTGCCTAGTTCCTAATTTCCATGCAGCATTTGATATCAATTTGTTCAGGAACTTAGTGCCATTATCGGTGAACAGTACTTTAGGATTTCTCCGCCTAAAGATAATCGTTTCCTCGAATGCCTTTTGGACGGAAGCGGCATTGGCCTTTCGAAGGGGCATGCCGTCGATCAATTGAGTGAACATGTCTTGGAAAACTAAGACATACAGGTAACCAGAGCAGCTAGGTGGGAACGGAACCATCATGTCCGCAGTTACCACCGACCAAGGTTGTTCAATTACCCGCTTACACATCGGACCTACAGGACCTGCCCGGTCTACCTTCCTCTTTTGGCAAATCTTGCATGCTCGGGCGTATTTTGCAACGTCATTAAACATTCCGGGCCAATAGTAGATCAAAGAGAGACGTTGGGAGGTCTTATCAACACCAAGATGTCCAGAAGTCGTCGTATCATGTGCCTCACTAATAGCCTTATTGCGAAGCTCTAAAGGTAAGACGATTTTCCAGGCCTCCAAATCAGGCAGCAATGGGTCAGTCAGGTGGTCAGGGCGATGACAGTATATTCGATTGCCTTTTAATTTCCAATCCAGAAATTGATATAGCATTTCTTGGACCAATTTGGTTCTTCGGGTATATCAAAGATCATCACTCTCGCCAATGGCACATACCACTTTAGAATCCGGCTCAAACATGCGTGACAGCACGTCTGGTACATGGTGACAGGGACCTTTTCTGTGTTTGATCAAGAAGTCGTATTGTAACAACTTAAGGGCCCGTCTACCTAATCTCCTAGTAGAATCTCTTAAGTGATAGAGCCATCGGAGACTGCTATGATCTGTAATCAATACGAAGTGATAGTCCTCCAAATGAGGTCTAAACTTTTCGACCGCTTATACCATCGCTAAGCATTCTTGCTTCGTCAGGGTGTAGTTTTTCTCGGCGCCTTGTATTGATCGAACCTTCGATTTTTCTGTAACACGCGATGGACTGGTTTTGCCTTTTCAGTGGTCCCAACTTTGGCATGTTGAGCTACTGCGCTTGCCAGGCGCAGCGGTCCTCATTGGTCGCTGTTGGCGCGCGATTCAAACCGGATATAATTAAAAATAGTTGAAATTAAAGTAGATAATTATTGTAAATTGCACATTAATATCAGAAATTACGTAATTAGTGATGTAAGGTTAGAAATAAATGATAATGCGTATATTTTTTAATTGATAGTTTCTTTTTTCAGTTCCAAAGACTAACTTATATATTTCACCGTTAAAAAAATATATCGAAAATTTCAAAAATATTATAAATACGTATCTTCAAATCTTTGAATAAACATATTTCTTATTCAAAAACCTTTTTTTTTTAAATATAGATTTATCTTTTGAATTCAAAGAAAATATGCTATCATTAACGAATTATACGCATTATTATTTTTTCTAACCTTACATCACAAATTACGTAATTTCTTATATTAATGTGCAATTTATAATAATTATCTACTTTAATTTCAATAATTGTTAATTATACCTACATACCCGCTTTAAATCGCGCGCCAACAGCGACCAATGAGGACCGCCGCGCCGGGCAAGCGCAGTAGCTCAACATGCCAAAGTTGGGGCCACTGAGCCTTTTGAGCGAAATCCTTTATCAATCGCCTGTCCACGATACCATACCCAGAAATCGTGTAACTTTGCGCAAAGTAGTATGAGTCGGATAGGATGTTATTGGCTCGATTTTCTCTCAGTCAGGGTGCATTCCCGTTTTATCCACCAAATATCCGAGACATCGTACTTGAAATTTAAGACTTTCTCTAATCAATGAATGTGTTCTTCGAAAGTTTCACTGCCTACAATAATCCCATCCATGTACGCAAATTCATGGGGCTTAGATTCTGATGTTATCAGTCGATCCAGCAATCGCTGAAACGTTACCGGAGCTTCCGATAACCCGAATGGCATGCGATTGTAATGATAGAGCCCCTTGCCCGTTACTGGGAAAGCAGTGAATTCCGTACATTCCTCGGAGAGAGGAATCTGATGGAATGCCTGACTCAGATCAATCTTAGAGACATATCGAGCGGGCGAAAGCTGGTTTAAAATTGTGCTAATATTTCTCGTTGGGTATGCATCTTTCTTGGCTACCTTATTTAATTCTCTAAAGTCAATACAAAGACTATAATCTCCGTCAGGCTACCTAATCAGTACCACTGGGTTACACCATTCGCTTTTACTAGGACTTATTATTCCTTCATCTTCAAGCTTTTGAGCAGATTCTCTTAACGATTTTACAACCTTAGAAGCAAGAGACACCGCAATTTACATTTATCTGTCACTTTCTTCCCTAGGCTTGAAAATTCGCTTGTCGACCCGCTCCACAGACATCTAAAGTCGAATTTTCGATTATCGATATTATGAAAAATTGTATGCATGACTCGAGCTGAGGCAACGATTTCACTCGTGTGATATCAGCCCTCGCTTCGCTCGGGCAGCTAACTTCATACTCGTGAAATCGTTGCCTTTCGACCCTCGTCACGCAATATACTATTTAATGTTTATACAGCCATATAAGTCCGGAAACTTGAGTCTGGGACACCCTATATAGTACTCTCACCTCTCTCTCTCTCTCTCTCTCTCTCTCTCTTTCACACGCGAAATTCTTTCCATTTCCGTCATAATCGCACGAACGCTACAGCTAACTTCAAATAACTACTCTAACCTCTTGTCTACTGTCAAACTACTGCACAACTCGTGACGAAAGGAGCTATGATTGCAAAAAGTGTGAGTGCTGCCCTCGATTCGCTGGGGCACCAAAATTCACATTCATTGTGATCATAGCCTTTCGACCCTAGTTGTGCAATATACTATATCGCAATTTGCAATTGCTTCCTTTCCGACATCGGAGGATCACCAATATGAAAAATCAGGCGAATGTTCAGCAGATAGTCTGCTATAGGTTCGTTTGGACCCTGCGTCCTTTTACGCCCCTCGTCTCTCACTCCCATCCGAAAAATTATCCCCCCATAGCTACGCCTGAATGCGATGGCAAATTGCCGCCAGGTATCCCACTTTTCCCAGTTGAACCTATACCAATGTTGAGCGGGCGGTTTTAATGACAGCGGGAGTGCTCTGAAAAGATCCCCGTCCGACAAGGAACTCCCTTTTCTGCATTCTTCGATTTGTGTTAAGAATTTTTTCGCGCTCCTATCTCGCTTTCCATTGTAACTAACGTTCCATTTTCTTACGATCGAGTGAATATCAAGCCTACTCCTTCAACCTAAGCCTCCTGGAAATCCGCTCACTGCGTTAGGAGGTGACATTTGTGTCGAAAAGGGGTTTTCCAAACGATCGTGTGGGACATTATCCAGGTGGAAAGGGTTATAAGTTGGCGAGAAAGAATCCAAAAACGAGTTAGTGTTAGGTAAGGTAGCCGTAGCATAACTTGCACTCGAATCGATATCTTCTCCTTCTAATGTTTCGAAGTGAGGCTCTGAGACATTCGAGGTAATCCTTGAATGCAAGTTATCCCTACTACCACCAACTAAGTGAGAATCCTGAATGTAGGCGGGGAAAAGGTGTTTTGTGCGTGTGAGGTCATCGTAGGGGCTTCGAGTATACCTAGTGAGGTTGCTGTAGTCGCGTAACGCGAACCCCGTAGTCTCTCCATCATGGCGGACAAGTCCCGTTCCTCACTCTCTTCTCACGACAGATGCATGTGACGGCAATGTTGGTGGAACCTTACTAGGCGCCACCTCATCGCCATGTCATCTCCATCAGTGGATAGGCTGAGATACCCTAAAGTTTCCCGCAGTTCCTCTATAGTCAGTGAACTTGTCCAATTTATTATTGAGTCAGTGATTTCCGCCCACTACATATCTACTGTAATGGTAGAGTTCGCTATTTCGAAATTTTATAAGCTGAAAATAGAAACTCAAAAAAAATTTTATAGACAAATAGAGAACTCAAAACCGGGAGCTAGCCACGACGTTACAATGTAGATTTTAAGATATTTCCGAAAAACGAATCGGGGTGTAGGTTTACTGAAGACTGTTTTTTTGGCACACAAAAAGCAGCGAGAAAATAGAAATAAAGTGGCTTATTCATTTATGATTATGTTACTAGTCACTTTGAAGCAGAAAGAAGGAAGTAAAGTGAAGTATTAAAAGTCATTGTTGACGCTATTTTATTTTGGACATCGAATAATCTTGTACTTGGAGGTTCAAACGAACAAACTGGAAATCCTCAAGATGGTATTTTCTTGAATTGAATTTGCTAGTAATTACAATCTAATTTTAAAAACTAGTATTCATAGTCACATAAAATGTTCAGTATCCTATTTTTTGCCGAAAATTTAAAATGAATTCATTGAATTACTGGTGAATAAGGTTTCATAAGTGATGACTGATCAAATAAAACGTGCTAAACATTTTTCTGTTCTATTTGACTGCACACCCGACGCCTCGCGAAAAGAACAAATGTCTGAAATTATTCGTTATCTTCATGTAGATGAAAACCAAAAAGTAACTGTAGAGCAGGGTTTTATTGATTTTATAGAATCTCACGAAAAACACGGATTAGGTCTAGCAACAGAAATTTTGCAAAAATTAGAACAAAAGAACTTGAATATTGAGGATGCTAAAGCTGAAGGATATGATAATGGGTCAAACATGTCTGGAAAAAATCGAGCAGTGCCAAGTGGAATTTTGATAATAAAAAAATATGCCACGTATGTTCCTTGTGAGACTCACAGCTTAAATTTTGTCGAAAATAATTACCCCAGAGATGATACAATTTTTTGGAATTAAACAGATATTGTACACTTTTTCCTCCGATTCAAGGACTGGATGGAGAGTTTGATGAACAAATTGAAGTTAAATTTGAAACTTATATGTGATACGAGGTGGTCTGCTAGATTTAATGCGGTTAAAGCTTTATGCTTGCAGTTTCCGAAAGTTTTGAAAGAACTAAATGAATATTCATCTAATCCGTCAGATTTAGATGCTATGGCAACTGCAAAAAGGCTACTAGTTCAAATAAATTTTCAGTTTATTTGCACTCTTCTGATTTGGAACAAAATCCTCTACAAGATCAATGTAATTGACAAGCCGTTGCAGTCCAAATATACGACATTAGATAAATCAATGCAGCTTCTTGACGGGTTCTGTACTACGTTACAGAAAATACGTGACGAAGTGTTTAATTAATAAATTCAGGGCTCTGAAAAAAACATGGCGTGTAGGTATCGAAGTAGGTGACTTTGAGACAAAGAATTGAAAAATTTGATTTATTAATCAAGTTCTCGACACATTAATAACACAATTGAAGTGGCGTTTTGAAGAAAAAAAAAAAATTATTTCCAATTCTTCTTTTTGTTACGGTGACTTTTTAAAACAAGACAGCGTTTCTGATCTAAAAAGATGCGCAGAAAAATTAGTACAAAAATATGATCCAAATAAGCACATTGCACTACGCATATTTTTAATTTTGCCGGTCATGGTTGCTTCCAACAAAAGAAGTTTCAGTAAACTTAAGCAAATAAAAATCTATTTATGTTTTACTTAGGAACGTATGCGATTAACAAGTCTGGCAAAGTTATCAATTGGAAACAAGGTCGCAAAAGCGACGAATTTCAACGATGTGATAGACGACTTTGCAAGTGTGACCGAGGTCGTCAAAATTTCCCGTCAGGTTGAAAATTCGATTTTCGACCCGCTCCACAGGCATCGAAAGTCAAATTTTCGATTGAGGTATGATGAAAAAGCGATTATCGTATCAATATACAAAGGAAAGGGAGATAAAAGCAACTGCAATAATTTACGAGGTATCAGCTTATTAAGTACCGTGAGCAAAATATATTCAAAAATACTTTTTCGTAGGGTAATGATAATTACAGAAAAAAAGATATGGGAAGTCCAAAGTGGATTTATGCCAGGAAGAAAAAGATAGAAGGAAACTTTGGGAAGTCCTGGAAGAGTACGGAGTCAAGGGATGGCTTCTCCAAGCAACAAAAACAATATATGCTGGTAGGAAAACGAGTGTAAGGGTTAATAGGAAACTAAGTGACTGGTTCGATATTATGCAAGAATGCGTTATGTCTTCGTGGCTGTTTATTATATTCATGGACAAGTGTCAAGAATAGCTTTCTTCGACGAAGAATGTGTGGATCTCGAGACAGTGAGGGCACGTGGGTTAGCGTTCGCAGATGATAAAGTTGTTATGTCAAAGTCAATTGAAGACTTGCAAAGAATGTTGAGCAAACTCAATACAAGCATGAGGAACATGGGCCTCAAAATTAACCTGAAGAAAACAAAAATTATGGTGTTTGAAGGAAAGGGTGAGAAAACGATGTACGACATTGTCCTAAGTGATGAGAGAATAGAACAAGTTGATAAGAACGTTTATCTGGGTAGCCTATTCACTAGCGACGAAAAGATAGATGGGGAATTAGATAGGCGCATGAACGAAAACAAGAAGGTTATGAATCGAGCATGCCCCATTATCAGAAGTAAAAATATATCAAATAATGCTAAAAGGGTGTGTAAAGAAATGTTTCAGCTTCTGAAGACGCTAAAATTGAGTGTATCGGAAAAACTATCGACTCAACTCCTCAATTATTTTACAAGGAGAGGACGCGAGATGGACATCGCCGATTCGATTGAAGCTTTGCAGGAATGAAAGTACATCAAAATCCATTAGGGACGTATTTTTTCATTCGATCTAATGGGCTTTAGTTTCCGAGATATCGAGGTTTGAGTATTTGCGCTCGAGCGCTCGACTTGCCACCGCAGAGCGGTGACCACGGACTTGGCGCTTACACAGAAAAACGCCGATCCTCAGAAGTACGCTGATTTGGTGTTGTTTTGAGTTGCAACAAAAATGAGAGGGAAGAGACTGAGAATGTTGCTATGTTCACGTTATAGTGTCAAACTTGAAATATTCTCATTTTGAGAAAAAAATATAATTTCGAGTACATAACAAATGAGCTGCAACAAAAATGATCCCCCTATTTTCCTGTCTACGACAGTCCGACACTAATTTTGTGATGGTCGGAAAGTCTACAGGGTTTCTATATCATTTCTATAGATTTTTTTACGTAGGTTGCGATTCTCAAAACTAAAATGATCCATCACGTCAAATTGTTGAAAAAAAACGGGGTCAAGAAGTAAAAACAAAACAAAAAATCGTTTTTGTCCGTTCTTGGAATAATAGATTTAAGAAAACACTATGGTCAATATAACACTGTTAAAAACACTATAGTCCAGCAGATAGTGACTATTTTTCAAGTGAATCATGGAAAAAGTTTTGAGGATGGGAGTCACCTGCATATAATTCACAATAAAAAATTATATTTTCGGTAAACCTATGCAAGATACGGAAAAATTTTGAAGAGTGCAATTCGCCATCTCAAAAATATCTACAAATTTTTATAAAACATTTTTTCTATCAGACACACAGTTTTTTTTTAATCGCGGAAAATGCTATGAAAAATAAAAAAATTCAATCTCACGGTCAAACTATACAAGATACAAAAAAACGTTTGAAAATAAAATTATTTACCTGAAAAAGATCTATAAAAATCAATACTTTCGATATTGCAAGAAAGCTAATCATAAGAATTTCTAAGAAAATGAGAAGAACTGACTGAGGACCAAAAATAAAATTATTTTTATACATGATAACAAATTTAACCCCAAAAAAGAGAATTATGTAGCCATTATTTACAAAGTGTCAGGGTGCTGAATATCTTTTTTTAATCTCTGTATTTCAGGAAAAAAAAATGGTCCTTACCCAGTTGTTTGGCAAGTTTTTATTTTCATAATTTCGAAATTAATTTTATCGAGTGAAATGTGGAAAGATTTTGTACATACTCCTAGTACGTATTGATAAATAGTGTCCTAGACTATTTGTTCGATCGAAATAATATCTTTAATATAAATTTAAGTTAAGTTCGATTTTATTCTTGAAATACATTAAATTGTATTGTTTTCATCCTGTTCGAGTGGTATGGGTTTTATTGTACCAACGACGGGCTTATTGTTCGAGCAGGTATGGATATAAACTTCAGGTTTATAAACATACGCGGTCGACTGGAGAGATGGCTGCAGGGTCAGAAATTTATTGTTAATAAATTCTCTCGTTAGATGAGCTTGAGAACTCAGCGTGATCGGTCGCGTTTTTTGGTGTTCGTTGTGAGTTTGTTCGAGTGTTAATTTTCGCGACAAATAAAGTTGGCTGTTCCAATTTTTCTTGTGATGCTTGGTCAGAGCTGACCTCTTTCAAGTGTGCCCCCTTCGATTGGATTGCCTTCAACCTGGGATTTGTATTGCGGATTACGTATGGATTAGTATGGATTATGGATTACTGTGCCTGTTGGTGAGTTTCTTCTAAAACTTCTGAATTAGGATTGTAAAGGGCTTTTCCCTCCACTCACCGAGTGGAGGTTTTTTTTGCCAGGTGAATAAATCTTGTTTATGTTCTCGAAAATCATGGTTGCTTTTTGCTTGGCCCACCTCTCTCCTCTGAAATGTTTATCTATCTTTAATTATTGTTGTGAATTTGCCTTTTGTTTGCTTAAATAACGTACACTATTTGAAATCATGAACAACTAAATTTCGACCACATCTGGTAAAAATAGATAATAATTTTTGTATATTCAATATACAGACATCATTTAAAAAATGTATGCAATTAAATTAATTTAAAACCCGTTTTGTTATTTACTCATAGTTTCGAATGTAAAATACTTTTCTTTAATATCTATACCATTAAGCCATTTCCCTTTCGGCGAGCCTCTAGGGGTAAGCGTGACACTACCCGATTCGGGTAGTGTTTCTAGGTGGATAGTTTCTTGTAGTAAATAACTACAAGTGTGGGCTCACCACACCCACGACCGCCAACAGCAACGCAGTAGTATCAGACGGTCACCCATCCAAGTACTAACCGCGCCCAACACTGCTTAACTTCAGTGATCTAACGGGAACTGGTGTTTCCAGCGTGGTATGGCCGTTGTCCGGTGCAATAATATAATTTCAAAAAATACATTTTCTGATTATGAAAGAGCATCTAATCGTGAAACGTTTTTAGGGGGAGATGCAATCGAGATAATGGATTTATTGTACCTAAGCACTATTAAAAAAATTTATATGAATTTATGTTATACTTGCTAAGCGAAAGTGATAAATATGAAGTCCTATTACATTGAAGTATATATTGATTAACTAAATCAGTTTGAATGAACTGAAATAAGGTGATGATTATAAAGAAGTTACATGATTTACTTAAAAAAAACATACATTAACTTTTCGTCCAAATTTATATTAAAAAGAAATTATACATAAAGGAGCTGAAAATATTTCTGTAGCTTCTTTTAGAACATTTTCTTGTTATAAAAAATTCTATCCACTGTGCGGGCACATTCTAATAATTTTTTTATTTTAATGTTATCTTTTACAATTAGAAAAAAATATGCTATATATCTATATATTATTTTTCAAAGAAAAAAATGTATGTGTAAAGTATAATATAATATAAATTCAGAGATATTTTTGAGATGAACAATTTGGGTTCTTAACATTTTTCCGTATCTTGCATAGTTTGAACGGAAAATATAATTGTACATTTTTAATATCATGCGGATGCCTCTCGTCTTCGAAATGTTTTTGGCGGTTCATATACCTAAAAAACATGAAATTGCTTGAAACATGATTTGCATGATTCACTTAAAAAATAGTCATCATCCGCTGGACTGTAGCGTTTAACAACTTTTCCAAGAAGTGACAAAAATGATGTTTTTGTTTTTGACCCCGTTTTTTTTTCAAAAATTTGACGTGATGGATTATTTTCGTTTTAAGATTCGCAATCTACGTAAAAAACCTTTATAGAACTGATATAGAAACCCTGTGGACTTTTCGTTCATTACAAAATTAGTGTCGGACTGTGAGTAAGCGCCAAGCAAGTCCGGGGCCGGCTCTGCAGTGGCGAGTCGAGCGTTCGAGCGCAAATACTCAAACCTCGATATCTCGGAAACTAAGGCCCATTAGATAAAAAAAAAATACGTCCCTAATGGATTTTGATGTACTTTCATCCTCCAAAGCCCCAGTCGAACCGGCTATGTCCATCTCGCGTCCTCTCCTTGTTAGTATTGGAAAGGGACCAGTCCAGTTCATAAATATGAGTTTGATCAACAAGAGCGGTGGATAGTGGAATTGTAGAAAAAGTATAGATGCCTTCAAATGCAGTTCTGCGCTGAACTGGTATGGATTTTTTACGTTAAAAATATTTTTAAATATAATCTTCTATTTAAAATTTGTTCTCAAATTATGCTGCGAAGATCATTTTTGCAGCTTCTCTTTAACTTGTTTCTTATCTTTGTTTCAGTTGAAAATTGATTTTCATCTATTATACCAAAAAGTCTGAAAACTTCTTGATAAGATGGCCTCTTATTAGATCCAGGCTAGACGAATTATTACAAAGGCCCCGAATTTCAAAACAAGGAGTGTACTTTGCACTAGTACGAGAACTAAACCATTTATCACCCGCTAAGTACACAGTTTATATAATTTGTTATCCTCCATCTTTGGCCTACGCTTATGACGCCAAAAAATCCGGGCCGTCAAGGGAAAATCGCTTGAAGATTTGGGTACCGAAGTACTAGTCAAAAAATAAAAAATGAGTGGAAAATCTGCACAAAAAACAAAATCAAGAGCGTCCGAACCAGAATCTCTAGAGTCTTTCTTCATCGTGGTTCCGATATTTTATAGATTGGAAGCGACTATGACGGGGAAACTGTTCGTCCTTTAGTTTTAATTTTTTTCATATCAATTAGAAAATTTAAGCCATACTTTTCTTACAGACTGCAGTGGAAATCGAAGCATCCGTGAAAAGTAGAAAAGACGATCTTCATAAACGGGATTTATCCATTCAGTTTGAGCCAATTTTCGTAGGAACGTTAGAAAAGGTCGAATTCTCGTATTTCTATATCGATATTAATGTTACACATCGTGTTCTAAGCCCTATTCTTGCCATCAATTCAACTCTAAAGCTTTTTTACGCTCTTGATTATGAATATCCTGTAGACGCTGCTCACGTGTGGTTATTTATCCAACAGATTGACTTTTGCATAGTAGATCCGCTAGATAAGTTTAGGGTGTCCATGAATACCTTAAAAGGTGAAATTCAACAAGATCTTCTGGTGATAGAACCTCACAATAACTGCTAATTTCGTATGGTTATAATTATTTGTTCAAAAAATATACAGTTTGAAAAAAAACTTGATTGTTGTATATCGCCATGGCTGTGTATTGTGTTTGTGATACAGTATTATTAGATAATGAGGCGTTAGTAAATCATTATGCAGTCTTCCACCCTTTACTAAGTGTATGTAGGTGTCGCAATGATAATAGAAACACAAGTTTTTCTTCCCTTAGTAGTTTTAGAAAACACAGACAGCGGTTTCATTCTGAAAATAAGGTACATATGGATGTTGTTTCAACTATGGAGGTTGCTTTTTGTGAAACTCAAGCATTTTACGATTCTTTTTATTCTTAGGATATCCCTCCATCTGAATCAGATAGCG
This sequence comes from Andricus curvator, assembly GCA_932195095.1. Classification (NCBI taxonomy): domain Eukaryota; kingdom Metazoa; phylum Arthropoda; class Insecta; order Hymenoptera; family Cynipidae; genus Andricus; species Andricus curvator. Next base: position 112,430 of record CAKNYM010050920.1, read on the forward strand.
ATGAAAAACTTGACTTAGAATATGAGAGCTGCAAAGCTCCAATATCAGAGTTGCCGGAATGAAGTGTTTCCATAACACAATAATTTTCAGATGCGATGACAGAACAAGCCGCATTGTTCACGAGAAAATGTTACAGTTTTCCGGACATACCGCGAAAAGGGTTGAAGACCTTTTTGAGGATACTACTCAATTTTTGAGCGGAAAAGCTGTCAATATTTTTCGCGAAAAAATTTTGAGTCATGTCGAATTTGAATCTTGGCGAGCTGGAGTAAAACGTATGTTTAACAGATTACAAAATTCGTTCTCAAAACTAGGCACTGAGTACCTTCGACTGAAACATTGCAGAACTGGTGGAAATCTAATCGAACCGATACATCATAAAATCGGAAAACGAGAGGAATTTTAGAAGGAAAATGGTATTCCGATACTAAATAACTTTGGAGTAGCATTTTGGAGTGTTAATCTCAAATTAAACTCGGAATCAGATTCAAGTCCGTAGCTACGACTCTCATTGTCACAGTGGTTACAGTACGACCTTCAGGGTCGGCTAATAAGGGCCAATGAATGTTTGTGTCTCACCAGGTTATTCGCATAATGTAAAATCGCGATATTTTCGTTCGATATTATGGAAATTCCGTGTCCTCGCGAATTAACCAGGCGGCTACAAAATATGAACGATTGATAAATTATAAATTGGAGTCAATGATGTTCTTCCTTCTTAAGTCAATTTATTTCTTATTTAAATATATGAATTAAAATGGAATTGACTTTAATAATTACTGTCCTGTAAAGTGTTGTGTCAATCCTGATCACTTCCCTCTCCGCTTCCCTTACTTCTGAAGTAGTTAGACGATGTCACTCTAAATAATTGTGTAACCCTCGGATATAGTTGGAAGTCCAAAAATCTGATCACGATACCTGGATTGTTGTTGAACAAGACCATTTATTATTAACATTTATTGATGTTAATTGAGATTATAGGTACTGATTTGATTGGAAGTTTGCACTAAATTAAATAATAATTCAGATTTAAGTGATCCTGAATCTTATCATGATACTTGAATTGTTGTTAAAAAATACCATTGATTATTATTAACATTTTTTGATGCTATCTGAATTGATTAATGCTCCTTCGAGTTGAAGTGCTTTGTATTGATGCTATTTTTACAGGTAAACATGTGAATTGATATCTGTCGTTACCTGTGAAGATTTACTGGATGGGGTACCGGGAAGTTCAGTCGGTTAGCATTTATTTTGAAATCGTGGGTTAAAATTTCTTTGCAAATTACAATTCACAATGGGCCAGTGCGGGCCTTTGTGAATTCGGGTTCAAGCTGGAATATAATATGCAGGCAAACGCAATCATGTGTATTCTGGGATTGGGTTTCCTACAAAACTTTCATGTGACGGTCAGGTTCACCCGCCTATAACTAATGCAGGTCGATCAAGTTTTCGCGATTCATTAATAACAATTCATAATTTAATTGTGAATCTTGCATTCGTATTGAAACTAATTTTAAAACGACTTTCATATTCCTGTACATTAATCAGTTTATCTAACCCTGCTGAACTAACCCGGGAAACGTCTTCGGCTGAAACGTTAGTCAGTGACATAACGTTCACCCATTGCAACTAATCAAACCGAACTGAGTTTTCGAAGGAACAACTCCGAACCTTCCTGACCGAGCCTGGCCATAGCTCTCTCGGACCGGTTGAGGTCATTCGTGATCGAGCTGAGAAGGCTAATCGTAAAGCGACTGGCGACCGTAACTTGGGCTGGACGGTCACAGACGAAGTGTGGGCAGAGTGGTCATAGATGCCAGGAATGCCAATGCGTTAGTCAACAGCGTGCACGGTCAAGTCGGTGAGGATGGGACCCAGGTACAAACTGAAGAAGATGTAGCTTTATATAACCAGATGGTCTCGACGACCCACCGGTTAGGGAACATACCCATACTACGTAACGCGTTTTTCTTTTGTTTATATCGTTGTATCCTCTTTAACTGCATGGAAGTTTTATTCTGATATTTATTTAAACAAAAGAAAAACGCGTCACGTAGTTTGGGTGAGTTCCCTTATTCCAATCAGTAGAAAGGGAAAATAATCGGGCCTCAGGTTTGGATAGACCGGAAACTAGGGTTTCCGTGCAAACAGCGGCCCCATCGAGCGGCTACGTGACGATACCCAAGACGGTATCGTGCACTAGGCCCTCTAATACTCAGATGGCCCAAAGTTTGAGATTGGGATCTTCTAATCCGACAATCGCGCATCATTCCGCTGCATACTGATGCATAACAATCAACCTCGAATCTCGGAGGCGTGAATCCTATTCTCGAGCTCATGACAATGCCGCGGCGGTAAACGCCGGAGTCTATTGTCACACGGGGTTCCGTGATGACGGGTGGGATTCCACCCCCCGTCGATGAGAAACCCCACCGATATATAACGGGTAGGGAAATTCTCCACCCAGCACTCAGCCCTTTGCAGGGTATTCTGCGAACCAGTTCGGAATTGGCGGTTTTGCTCAATCTGCGCCTTGTGTTGAGGCCACCGCGCTTGTCCCTAATAGTAGTTTTTCTTCGTCAGTGAATTGCTCGGTGCCGACGAGCGAGGGGTTCAACCCGGCCATAAACCGGCCGTCTCAAAATTGTTCCCGGGGGAAGACCCCGTCGGGAAAGTATTCGGGAAATGGTCCGAACGAATTTTTGAACAGAAGCATTCCCCTTGTGACTGTTACACCACACCCTGGTCAACATTGGACCGTCCCTACGCCGAGAACGGATTGGATCCGGACCTCTCATCCAAGGACGAATCAGGGTCCACCTCAGACACTTGACTCCGTGGTCGATAAATGGGGGATCGTCTTCACGGGTGATGGCGGCACCAGTATGGAGAATTTTCTGGCTCGTGTGGAGGAGTACCGCTCGGTATGCGGGCTCATTGATGAGGATCTGCTCATTACGATCCCATTCATCCTGGACAGACTGACAATTCAATGGTTTTGCCAGAACTATACTGTTTGGTTGATTCCAGGGCCTGGTTGACTGGCGAGACAGGCGGAACGAGCCTCCGATCCCAATTACCAAATACGCCTACCCCCCAGACCTGCGAAATCACTTTTCCCGGAATCGGCCTACACAAAAATGTATTAACCATCTTGGGAGCACCAAGGAAGGGCCTGAGCACCATCGGAAGGTTCCAATCCACTAATTGAATTACCGGCCACTTTATTGGTTAAACTCATGAAGAAACTGGATCGCTAGAATCCGTCACCAGATAAACCTAATTGGTCTGGTATTGGGAGTGGTGAAAATCATAAAACGAGTCCCGAATCAGGGGGATCGCCATCAACTAATCAAACGCAACGAACGGCCTCGTCGGTTAAGCCAAACCTAAGTCAGGAAACTGCTCTGAAACTAAAAATTGTGCCTAAAGCTCAAACCCCTTGCTTTAATTGTGCGAGTAACGACCATAAATGGAGGGCGTGCTCGGATACGTGGGTTAAATGCTGTCACAATTGTGTAAAGCATGATCGAATCAAGCGAGATTATGATTTCGATTATTGCAGGGGAAACCGATAAGGGAGGGCAGATGTAGGGTCGATGCTGCTCCTGTTGTTCCCAGCCAAACCCTAAAAATTCAACAGAAGGAACTTAAACCGGATGTAACTACGACCGACCCAATCAATTTTCTGGAAATAACTCGGGAGAGTCGTTACGAGCTCCCACATAACTTAAGTTGCGAAACAAGCATAATGGCTCAGGTTCACTCGACTCATAAGGAGTCTTACCCATCAGAGGCCCTGGTAGTTAGGCTACCTCCAGACTCTGATTGAAATTTCACTTCAGTTGAGAACCGTTGAAAAGGTCTCCACGGCTCTCCATTCGGTGCTTCGTTACGACCCTATATAAATATTCAAATAGGTGGCACCGAGCTCCACTCACTAATCGACACCGGCTCGTCGAGAACTTACATAGGTTCGACGGGAATAAAAATCATAACTGAGCGTGGGTATCGGGTACATTATTCAAAATCGGTTGCAAACATGATGGCCAATGGTACCATTGAGACCATCATTGGCGAGGCCTGTCTACCAATTACCTTTTCGGGAACCACACGGCCCGTTGAGATCAAAATCATACCAAGTCTGGTCGATACTTGTGTCCTTGGCATGGACTTTGAAAAGCGTCCGAGAAAAGAATCACCGGATTTCAATAAAGGTATGTGGCATTTTGACTGAAAAGGCTAATTATCTTATCAGACAGGACTTGATAAAACCATCAAATAGCGTTCATGATGGAAATATTGGAGACACTCAATCACTCTTGTTATATATCGAGTTTAGACTTGAACAAAGCATATCACCAGATTCCCTTGAACGAAGAGAGTAAGGCAATCACGGCCTTTACGATACCAGGGAAGGATCTGTATCGATATAAACGCATGCCTTTTGGTCTCACGGGGGCTCCCGCCACGTGTGTCTTGAGGACACGAAGCGACCCAAGGATGACAGCTTTCTGCATGCATCATGCAAGTGCCTTGGCATATTTTTGGCACGCGGGTATGGCTTTAAGGTTACGAACCAGTGCTAGTTTCGCACCCCCCAGAGCACCTATCACAAGGACAATTACTTGTACCGAATATTTTGGGTACAGTCGTTGTAGCTCTCTTTTAAGGTCTTGATACCTCTCCTCTTTTTCTTTCTCCTTTGCATTGATGTTGTATTCGGACGGAGCCGAGAATTCGATCACAAATATAGTTCGTTTCTCGAAGTCTTGGAGAACAATGTCAGGCCTCGAGTGCGCAACGGAGACTGCTGCCCGAAAATCGTAGTTCCAGAAAATTTGGCACTTCTCGTTTCGGACAATCGACTCTATCTCCTTTGGAGCATTCGGCAGGGCAGGGTCGCGGCCAACACCGTAAGAGCGACAAAGATGGTAATAAAGCACTCTTAGGGCCGCATTATGTCTATAGATATACGTCGTTCCCGCGTGGGTCGGACACCCTGATAGTATGTCTTCTAGGTACTCAGCGTGTGCATGACACGCTCTGCACCTATCACTGGGAACTTCTTGACATAAAATGCGCTCACGATATGCTAAGGTGGAAATATATATATATATATATATATATATATATATATATTTATATATATATATATATATATTGTGACCAGGTTTTCCAACTTTCATCGTGTGCTCCACGGTTAATCACGTGCTGGCCGGGGGTGGCCCAGGATGGAAAACCAGGTTACTTAATTCAATTGTGGCTGCCACTTACCTACTAGCCGCGACACTGCTGCCGGATTTACCGAGTTCGTGAGTCGCGCTCTTCCGACTCACGAACCACCCACGAAGCTCGTTGAATTTTTATTATCGCAGGCGCCAGGTAGGATTCCCTACCAGAGCCCCGTTGGCGCCGGTCTTGTCGCAACCACTTAGTCCGATCGCTAGCTCGCTGGGATGTATGAGGAGGAGGGGTGAGTTCGGTGGAGTGAGAAGCAATATTATCGAAAGTGACGGTAAAAGAATCCCTTCGTTCAACATAATCACTTTATTAATAAAACAACAAATAATTACTCTAACCCGAAAGACCGATGAAATTAAAATAACAAATTTAATAAGTCGCGGACATCAAAAGCAGTCGAGAAACCCCCAGAGCACGTTGCCGGTCACAAAATGGCCGACCGAGACGCCCGCGTTTGCACCACGTCGCTTGACGTGCCTGGTGCGTGCCTACACTGCGGTTTCTCGGAGGAACGCCCGCCTCACGGGATTAACGTCGGACTCTGAGTCGGGCGTGCCTCACCCCCGGGTGTCGCGAGAGTCTCGGCCAAACTACACTTCGATTCACGCACGTGACCCCGGCGACCGCACCGCGCGGAGTCGAGAAGGAAACACCAAAGAATCTGGAGAACTACAAAGGCCACTCACCTTGGAGCCATCTAACATAATGGTACTTGTCTCCTTCCATTTTTGTTAATCAAGTTGCTCCCTCAGTTCACTGGTTGCCCCTTGCTATCGGAGCCGGTTTCTGCGGGTGCACCGCCGCCAAGTCAGAAAACACAAGTGACAGGTCCCGCGTTCTTCTTCGCTTCCCTCCTTCTCGAGCCTTCGTGTCGCAGCCCCCGATTGGTCAGTTGGAGTGAAGATGCCTGGCCTGTCGATTTCGGCCAATGGGTGCCTTTGTACTTCTGCCGCGCGCTGCCCATTGGCCCTCCCGGGCCAACTTGAATATGGCCGTTTACTGGATCGCAGCAGAGTAGGGTCGTCCATCCATGTCGTGGTGCAGGGCTGGTTGACTCGGTTACGTGCTGCCTTCAGTGCTGCGAGCGAGGCTTAACGGTATGAGATTGCAGAGATGGCTCGTCCGGTGACTCGGTGGTCGTCTCCGTATCGCTACTCGTCGCCGGCCATGGCGCTCAGATATAACATAGGCTGAGAAACATGGCGACAAGTTATGGCATTATTCTCATTGGTCGTGGAAACATGGCTGTCTGGTAATGACGCCATGTTTTGGTGCCGGCTATGGAAGGTGGCGCTGAGGTATGTTGCGAACTGCGAAACATGGCTGCCAGCTATGGCACCCCCCACCTCAACGGTGCAACATGGTCGTCCGGTAGTGACGCCATGCCATGCGCGGGACCGATGCGCCGTGCTGACTTCGTTGCATCCTCCCGTCATGCTTCCTTGTTGTTGACTGTCTGCCCTGTCTGCTAGCTGTCAGTTCGCTAGGTTGTTTACCTCTCGACCCCGTTCGTGCGAGTTGTGAAAGATTACAATGAATTTCCCAAATAAGGATACTCTGGCGCTTCGGAGGTGCAAATATTATTATATTATAATTAATGAAGCCTTAACCTACCCTTATCTTTCCTGACTGGGCGGTAAGCGTGCATTTTTCTTTATAATAATATTGTCAGGCCGGCCTTTTCCTCGAGTCCCGAGGTTAAGTCTGGCTTCGGCGAAACCCCGGAAATTTGTTTCTTACAACTTTCTGCGCTTTCTCCGAAAACATCGTCACAATATATATATATTAAATAAATAACACGGGAGTTCTAAATCAATTGAAAAATCTATACTCCCCCCCCCCCCCGCCCCCGAGACAGTCACGCTTACCCCGAAAGGGGAATGGCTTGATGGTATACAATTAGAAACTCTTGACTTTTTATTTTCAAAATAATCACAATTTAAGAATTGTTATTTATACATTCTTCAAAATTAAAGAGTTTTCAATTGTAAATGTTAAAAATTGAAAATATTTGAACTGCAAATTTTTAAAATTGAAGAATTTTCTATGGTAAGTCTTTAAAATTGGACTGTATCAAAAAAATGTTTCAAACTACAAAGTTTTAAAATATAATTCTTGAAAGTCGAATAATGTGCAATTCCATATTTTCAAATTTCAAAAATTGTCAATTGGTACAGGGACCCTCTATCCGCAACCCGAGGACGCGTTCGGTGGCTTTGGCAAGGGCCCTTCAGTTCTATTCCAAAGGAATCGAAACCGGAAACGAATATATATATATATATATATATTTCAAAAATTGTCAATTCTAACTCTTCTAAATTGCAGAACTTTGAATTGCAAATTTGTCGAAATTAAAGAGTATGTATTTCTAGGAATTTACAATTGAAAATTCAAAAATTATTTATAATAATATTGATATTATGTAATCTTTCATAATAATTATAATTTCATGACTGAATAATAATTTGCAATAATTCAATCATTTCATATTCTTTCACCATGAACGGCGTTCTCCAAATTACGGCAGGTCTGTTTTTGAGGTCTGTGGTTTGAAGAGAGTCGTAACTGTCGGTTACGGCATTTGTCCAAATTTCAGTATCTCAATTAATACCGTTAACTGTACACGGAGAAAAAAATATGCCTATAATAGTAAGAGCACTAGTCATGCTT
>CAKNYM010050920.1:140346-165178 GCA_932195095.1 Andricus curvator
TGAGTTCCCCTTGCCTCTCACATATTGGGGTGCTTTCTGAGTGAGTTACCCTTGCCTCATACATATTGGGGTCCTTTCTGAATGAGTTCCCCTTGCCTCTCACATATCGGGGTGCTTTCTGAGTGAGTTCCCCTTGCCTATCACATATTAGGGTCCTTTCTGAATGAGTTCCCCTTGCCTCTCACATATCTGGGTGCTTTCTGAGTGAGTTCCCCTTGCCTCTCACATATTGGGGTGCTTTCTGAGTGAGTTCCCCTTGCCTCTCACTGATCACGTTTTCGTTTAAGACTTTTCTGTATTTCGAATTCAAAGGATTCCGCTGGAAGCAGAGTATTGCCTACACTGTATCTTCTTGTCACCGATTGGGATAAAAGAGTGAAAGCTTCTGATACCTGGAATCGCTTGAGCTTTTCCAAAGCGACTCTTTAAATTTCGAGCTTTTTTGTTGTGATCTTTCTCAGAGCAGAAAAGCAACTTTATATTGGGTAAAGCCTCAGTACCCCATTCGTAAAAATCTTTGGCTGTCAAGATTTGTGACATTATTTTATGGAAATGCTTAGTTTATTACGCTACAAAATCATGAAAAAATGGTCGAAATGTGTATTTGTTTACAAAAAATGTTTAAATAATTGTTAAAAGTCAAATATTTTTGACTAATTGTGATTGCACATTAGTATCTGTCGTGTTTCATAAAGAAGATATGGATTTTAATTAGCTAATCATTGCAAATAACGAAAAAATGAGTTTCGTTTTCATTAGTTTCTGTATAGCATTATTAACATTTTTTTGGTTAATCTAACCGACTGAGAATAATTTATAGTTAGTTATTACATCGATTTATGTCAGGTTTTAATAAATTTGAAAGTCTTTGAATGAGTGGTACGTGTCGGGCGGTTTTGTCCAAAAATGTGCTCTTTCCCCACTGTGCGACACTGGGAGAGAAGCGCGGTGTCAGCGCACGGTCCCACTAAAATGAGATTATCTCGTGATCTAGAAGAGTCACCATCGATTTTTTTTTTTAAATTAAAGGTGAAATTATAAGGAATTGAATTGTCTTAACAAGAAAAGAGAATTTTTTTCCCTTCTTGACGAAAAACTGAATTCAAAATTTTTTTTGACATTTTTTTGGTCAAAAATGAAAACAAAAATTTTTTTGGAATTTTCAATTCAAAGCGTATAATTTTATCTACAACACCTACAATTTTTATTGAAATTCGTTTAATGGTTTTAGAAATATAGATATTTAAAAAAAATGTGATGCCGAAATTCAACATGGCGTAACTCCCGCAATTTGGAAAATTTTCAAAAATCCTTTGGACCCCAAATGTCTCTTATATAACACTATAATTTCACAAAGTTTACCTACAATCGAACAACCACTTGCAGATCCTGATATTCCTGACGTATACTGACCCATATGTTAAAGGAAAGGAGAAAAAAGTAGCAGACTGCTTATCCAGACTATTCCCAATCCATACCAGCGACATTCTACAACAAGCGCTAGACGGAATAGATTTAACTACCGACGATGAGCTATCAGATACAGAAATTTTGGGTGCACCAGTTAAACGCCCCACTATCATTAAGGACGAAGTATTACAAGAAAAAATTGAAATCCCAGTCAGAAGAAGGTGCGATTCAGTAGAGAGTAACAGCGATCCCAATAATTCATCTGGATCCGAAACACCTCAACAACATGAACTTTACAACGCTTTTATGACATGGCGATTGAACCCAACGCAAGGTAAATTAAAAACGAAACCCAATGCAGTCGGAAAACTTTGGAAAGTAATAAACAAAGAAGACATGCCAAAATATAATGAAGAGGATTGGTTACGGAAACTAGGCTGGTTCATCGATGAAACTATCAGCAAAAAACTAACATTGATAAGATTTATATTCGGTGACCCACTATTTACACCAATAGAAAAGGAACTGATACAGGAAATGATGGAATACCTATCTAATTTGTATCTCACTTAGGATTTCACCTATGCTTTAACAATACCCGAGAATTAACGAAAGAAGAAAAAACTAATATCATTAAAGAAGCGCATGCGGAACATCTTTGGGGAAAAGAATACCATTGAAAAAGCGAAGAAAATAGGACAATGGATAGGTATGGATGAAGACATTAAAAAGTACGTCAAAACATGCCCCATCTGTCAACTCCAAAAAACCACAAGAACCAAGAACCAAGCTGAGGGAATTATACCAGACATTCCTCTGAAACCCAATGAAAAAATAGCCCTAGATATATATGGCCCATTACCCGAAACAGTAAAAGGTAACAAATATATTCTGAGCCTACAAGATAGATTAACCCGCTACACGGTGTTAATCCCGATGGCTAACGAGACAACTAGTTCAATAATAGAAGGGCTGCTCGATCACTACATCTACATATTCGGAGCACCCAAAACAATCCTAACAGACCAGGGACAAAACTTTCTATCAGAAATGATGCAACAGTTTGAAGAAGCATTACAAATCACTCCTGTAAAAACAACAGCTTTTCATCCGCAGTCCAACGGAAAGATCGAAAGAATGCACTCCACCCTAGGGAACCTAATCAAAACAAGCATCTCAGAAAGAAACAATGAATGGGATGACAATTTGAAATTTATTAACTTTGCAATCAACACAATGAAGAACCAAACAACAGGATTTTCACCCTTTGAACTTATGTTTGGAAGAGAAGCTAACATACCATCATCGGTAGCGTGTTCACCAACCCTGACGTATCCGGAACTAATCAGAAAGTGGAAAAAGAAACACGAAGAAAACCTACGAAGGGCTAGAGAAAGAATAGAAATAGAAACAGAAAAAACTCATACGACGCAATGGCTAAATGTAACATACGAGATAAATTTTGAACAAAGAGACATTGACAGGTTAGAACAAAAATTAGTACAACTTCCAAAACAAATATCACACGAAGAACTTAAGCAAGCCAGAATTAGCCTAGACGACACCGAAAATATCCTGTATACTATTGCCACCCACAGAAGGCTCAGTACTTGGAAAGAAACTAGTTTAGAATGGTTACAATATTTAGGTTACGCCGATTTAGCACTAGGAACTCTGTATACTTTAGGTAAATTAGGCATCCTCGATTGCATAAAGGGATGCTTTCCGAAAACAATCAAATTATTCAGTAATAGAAATAAAGTATAAATGTAGGAATCTGTTTTATCATCGGAGAAGGTAATTATCGATCCGTTGAGAAATCCAATCACACATTTTTGAATAATGAAAATCTACAATATCGATCAAAGTTAAATCCTCTAATACAGAAAAATTATTTCGTCATCACAGACACAGATTCATCATCACAGATTCCTACTTGTATTTCATGGGTGAGATTGAAAGACCTCTTTCTTAAGATAGATGTTGAAACGGTTTAAGCTGTATTGGAGAATGTCGATACATTCTGATACAGAGTTTCTAGTGAAGGGCATCATCTATTTCTTTAAAGATATTATAGTAGGCATTCAAAATACTTTCCGGACCCGAACATTGAATGCTGTTGTTTTTTTGGATAGACTCTAATTCCTTTCTAAATTCACTCCATTTCATTTTCTTTAAATGATACTTATAGGAGAAAAATTGGTGATAAGGACATGAAATCTCCATTTAAACTATTACTGGATAATGATCACTACTTATTTTATCTGTTAAGGCCTTCCAGGAACATTTATCATTTAAATTATTAGAAACAGTGCTAATAATATCAACAGCCGATTTTGCCTGGTTTGTTCCTGTACGAAAGGTAGCGCTCCTGTTGTTGAGAAACTTTTAATAGTATTGGCTTAACGCATAATAGAGATTGTTACCTATTGGGCATATGCTATCACAGCCCCATGTCGTGTGATGACACTTAAAGTCGCCTCCTATGAATATGTTTTGAAAAACAATTGTGAAGTCAAGAAAGTCAACCCAATCAATGTCCTGAGCTCCAGCCCGAGGATTTCTATAGACGCTTGCAACTAATAATGGACCAAAATCCGTGGGTATACTGATGGCTAAAGTGTCCAGTTTGTCGTCCACATTATAAATATTAATAATTTTGAAGGGCATGTCATTTTTAATTGCGATTAGTAAACCGCCCCCTTGTCGGTTATCGCGGTCTTTGCGGACTATATGAAAGTTTTTACATGAACGTGAAAAATTAGATTTAGATTTTAGCCAGGTTTCACAAAGTAAAATTATGTCATATTCATGCATAATTCTTTCCAAGGATCCTTTTTTGCTGAATATACTCCTGGAGTTCCATTGCAAAATTTTTAATTTATATAGCATAGCCATCGTGAGAAATGGAGAGTGAGAAAAGCAATATTAGAAAAGCAGTATCGTAGAACTAGTTGTTCTCATTTTGTGATCGCGACATTGGAAATGAAGTTAAACGTTGGGGAATTTGTTGAAAGGCACCTAGCATAGAGAGCATGGGTCCAAATTGTGAAATGAATTCATTTAGTATAGAGAATAACTGGGTTAATGTCTGAGCAAAATTTAGAGGCAGCATGAGAAACGATGGAATGGACTGTGAGGTCGCTTGATTAGAGTGTGAGTTGACCTGAACATTTGTGTGTCATAGATCTGGAGTGCTACTTCTAGATTCTTGTCTGGAAGGGGTAGATGAGAAAGTGTTTGTGGGTGAGATCAAATTAGTTGATCTAGAGGAGGAGTTGGAGGTGCTCTTAGATTATTTCTTGGTGAGTTTAAGGGTTGTTTTTGAGTGAGTTTTGTGTTAACAGATAATGAATGACTACGATTTTCAGGTTTGTTGAAACTCCAGTTGTAAGGGGTTTCTTGTGTATACCCTTCCTCGTTATTGCCAGGTCCCAATGGAGTGTGCAAATCGACATCGCCCAAGAGAGAAAAGTTAGAGTAGTTAAATTGGGGTAATAGTAAAGGTGAAGCCGTAGGAAACGAGGCAGGGGAGTTGATAGTATTGCCTACATCAATCGGTTGGTTGTTGGCCTTTGCCACTTTTTTTCTTTGTGGTATATACCGGAGGCTTGTTTAATCGGGATATTTCTGAGTGCATCAATTTTTCTAATATCTTGTTGCTCTTTGTAGCTCGGACAATATTTCTCTCTTACAAGGAGGTCACCTTGCTAGTTCACACATATCAAGGGACCTTCCTTTTGGGGACATATTTCCCCCTCTACATGTGGTTTGTTTCCGCAAAAGATACATCTGGGGCTTTTGCACTGAGTCGCAACGTGACCGAAACTGAAACACGCATAGCACATTTTAACTGTAGTCATGTAGGGGTCAAGCCTCATTTGAACCTGATAGAGACGAATAAAGTCATGAACCTCCTGACCTCCAAATGTGATTAGTACCGTGGAAAGGGGTACCGGACCCCTTTTCGTTTTCTTTATAAAATGTCTTGCACTCAAGACTTTACATCTTTTGTTGGTTTCCGTAAATTCTTTTATTTCATCTACTGAAATACTAGTGGGAATATCTCTCACTATTCCCTCCCTAGAAACCCTATAGTTCGGGATAAAGCCTCTAAGTTTTGCAGACCTAAGTAAATTGCTGTTTACCGTGATGTTATTAGCGTTCTTGCCACTGGTATTTTCTACCGAGGTGCGTAACTTTCCATCCTTAGTGATGTTTTTAATACTACCCGGGAAATTTTTATGCAAAAAATTACCCACCGACAAAATGTGTAAAGATGTATCCCCTAGAGCTTCGACCATAATCGAGGATGGTCCCCTATTATCAACACTGTACCTGTTATTCGGTACTTTCGCTGATTCTGGTTGGTTTGTGGTGGACGCTCCAACCCCTTCATCGCGAACAACTTTTGTTTTAGAATGATTAATGGAATATCCATAGGATCTTTTTAGTGTTTGATTTGATTGATTTGGATCGATTTGCTTCTGCGATTCTTTCTTAGATTTTAATCTGTGACTACTTTGTGCGGGATCGGAGTTGCCGTCCTCCAAAGTTTCCATGGCTTCCGCCATGTTAGCTCTATGCCGCATGGCCCCGCGGGCCGGCAAAGTACAAACCTCTACGCACCTGCAGGCGTGGAAAAAATTTCTGTTTTATAATTTCTCTTGTTGAAGACCAATGCCAGCCCAAAAGGGTGATTTTTCTTAAAAACTTTACAAGCAACAGCCACAACGGTATATCCTTGTGCCTCACAAAACCGGAAGTCCGCTCGGTGTACTTGACAATTTTAGATAATAAGTCAGACATGCCCAAATCGGAGAAATTTCCTTTTGAAAGGTCTGTTGGACAAATGTGGAGGAAATACAAAGAGCGAGTGCTTAGTACGAGATAAATAATATATCGAGCGCGAGAATGAACAGATGCGCGCCCTAAGTAGATTTTTATTTATTTATTAACAATATGGGGAAAAAAATTCTTAGGAAAGTACCGGTTTTCGAAAAATACTTAAATTCAATCGATAATACCTAGAATGAATGTGATATGTGAATTGATTTGCACTAAATTTGAAGAATTTGTAGACAAGAACCGTTTTTTAATTGAATTCATGAAATATAATAAATAAATCTCGGAGCGCGAACTGCACGATTCTGGGTGGGGGTTTTTCTCGTCCACCGGACGGGAATATGCTGAAATCGAGAACCTGCGCATATCAAATGATGGCATTCCCTCTCCTTTTTCACTGTGGCACGTGAAATATGGGGAGTCGATGTTTTTGGTACGGTGCGTAGTGCACAAACTCCCCGAGTGGCGTATTAGCAATGTGCCGCTGTCCACGAAACACACCGCACCAGTAAAGTCGGGGGGCTCCGCCCCCCCCCCCCGGGGCTTCGCCCTCTGCGCCCCCACCAGGGCTGCGCCCTGGACCCCGCCCCCCTTCGCCCGCAACATCAATCAGGTAACGTATTTTCTACGCTTTTTCTGATCTTATTGTCAAAATTTTAGTGCATGTCACGTGGTAGGCCGATTTTGAATAAAATATCGTGTGTCATTCGACGGGAACCCTTTGACGGACTCGTCCGATGTTTTCTGTTCCCGTCTCATGACACAAAATACTATTATCAAATGCACTTAGGTTATTCCTTCGGGACCATCCCTGGACAATTGTCCGCGACTGCTTATTAATTATTGTAAACATATTCAGCAGAAACCCTTGGTACGGAGACCCTCTATCCGCAACCCGAGGACGCGTTCGGTGGCTTTGTCATAGGCCCTTCGGTTCGATTTCTAAGGAACCGAAATCGATATATATATATATATATATATATATATATATATATATGGGTCATTCCATATCAGATTTACAATCAAAATTTTGATTCAACTGAAAATTTTTTTCCTCGTTCTAGAAAGGAAAAAAAATGACACGTATTTTTTTTCAATATGATATGTAAATTTTCTAAGTTATTGATTTTTTTATTTTTTAAGTGCAAAAAATGTTTTTTTCAATACTGCTTCTAATATTCAATGAAGAGTATATAGTCAAAATTTGGGAGGGGACCGTTTAATACTTTTCGAGAAAAATTTTTTTTTGTGTGACCGCCCGTTTGGGGCGTGCAACGCGAAGCATAGAGTCGAGCGCGCTGAGACAAGTCAGAGCCTGAGTAATCCTTTTCCGAGCTTTCCGGTTTTCTTCCGTTACTGATTTGTTCGCTCCAAGCGGGCGGACACACAAAAAAAATTTTTTCTCGAAAAGTATTAAACAGTCCACTCCCAAATTTTGACACATAGTTCTGTGTACTTATCGAACAAATTACACAAAAAATGATTCAATTCAAACATGTCCCTTTTGAGATAATTCCATTTGTTTACTTAATCGGTGCATAGAAAGCACTAAATACCGTTTCTGAGTTTTCACCAAAGCATGGAGTTAATAGTAGATCCCATGGCATATTTTATTTATGTATTCTATACTCTTCGTTGAATATTAGATGCAGTATTGAAAAAAACATTTTTTGCACTTGAAATATATATATATATATATATATATATATATATATATATATATATTGTTCGGTTTCGGTTTTGGTTCCTTGGGAATCGAACCGAAGGCCCTATGCAAAGCCACCGAACGAGTCCTTGGGTTGCGGATAGAGGGTCCCTGTACCAAGGGTTTCTGCTGAATATGGTTACAATAATTAATAAACAGTCGCGGACAATTGTCCTGGAATGATGCCGCAGGAATAATACCTAAGCGGAGGCGTAACAACCGTGCCGAAAGCTGAATGGCACCTGGGTGAGGTATCTCAAACGGTGATTCTGGTATACCGGCCGACCTCTCAGAGTATGCAGCCTTATCCTTGCATGAGGGGCTCTGCAAGGATGGACAAACCCTTTTTTGCAACACCCACCTCGAAAGTACTCAATTCCATGTAGCTAAATTATATGCAAAGTGACTCATTCCGGATAACAATGCGGGAATAATATTGGCGCATGCGCAGTTCGATTCTTATATACTTTTCACATCAACGGAATGTACGCGCATGCGCACTTTGCAGATAAGCAACTTTCCGCATCGCGACAATTCGGGGGCAACGTAGCAACAGCAGCGCTCAGTGTCCAAGCTGGTCCAAGCGAACAGCTGATCACAGGTGCGAGGTTAGAGTCGACGTGTTTAGAGTGCAAGTGAAATTTTCCTTCTCATTTTCAAAAGAAGATGAACCTAAATAAAGATTCGAATCAAATTGGTGAAGAGTGTACTACACCAGATAGTATATTAGTTATTTTCACATATTTCGATTTAATTTAATTAAAATGTCGTATTTTTAGAATTTGTTTTCGTACCGCTGAGGGTTTCACCGCTCCCCCCCCCCCTCAACTGTAAATATTCTTCCTTTGTCTTTCTCTTAGTACAACTTTCTCGGAAGGTTGATGCAAAAAATAGCGTGTGATACACGTGCGCACAGGCAATATTGCTGACTCGTGTGATTTCAGCATTCGCCTTCAGCTCTTCGCACTCGTCCTCGTTTTCGAACTCGCTTCGCTCGTGCGCTAACCTCCGACTCGTGCTTCGAGCCTCCGGCTCATGCTGACAAATTTACACTCGTTGGCAATCGCCTATTTTGCGCACTTGTATCACAAATAGCTATTCCCTAGTTGCTTGTGGGATAACAATAACAACACCAAACATGGTTGTAGTAAGTGCGATTCAAAACAATCGAACGCGCAGGGCTCCCGACAATGGGTCGGACAACAATGCCGACTACCTTAGAGTTGGGGGAGCCAATCAAGACGGACTCAATCCGATTGACCGGCAGAATCTCATTACTCTAAAGTGAACGGATTGATTCGGAGACGACCTGCTGTAGTGCTATGATACCGGGATGGTCCCTGAACGAAAAGGTTACCTGGCGCGACTGCATACTCTGCGGTGCGAGAAACACCTAGAGCTCTCGCATTTTTAGCATGAACGTCTGCGCAACCGTGCCGTGGAACTAAGAAACAGGGGTTATATAAGCGGAGCGCCTACTCAACCGCAGCCAGAACAAGCCGGCAACAGAGAAAGAAAGGCGACACTGAGACTAACCGCGAACAGGCGTCCAATAGAGAAAGAACAATGCTTCAGGACCCGGAGAAACATCAACATTCAGGTTTCTCCCAAGCCCAAAGATCTGGCTGAACTAAATTATAAGCTTCGTGGAGATTATTCCCAAGAATTCGACCTCTGGACTATCAATTGTGGTGTGTACAATGCAGCGAGAACTTTGGCAGATGCAAACCGTTAAACAAAACCAACGGTTGATCATAAGACCAAAAGACGAATACATTAACTCAGCACAAAGATAGGCTGGGCAAGACAGTACGCGTCCCGCATTCAGTGTGTGATTCACTACACTTGAGGAAGGCTCAAAGAACATAAATAGCTTCAAGAAGCTGTGCGATACGCTCATAACACCTGAGGAGGAATGCCCACCTATCACTGCCGAGGAGGTGAAAAACGTATTAAGAGGCATGAAGAACTATTCCGCTCCGGGACCAGGTGGTATCAAGACCTTCTGGTGGAAGAAGTTTCCTTCAACCCACCAGCATCTGGCCCGAATTTTCACCTCATATCTAAAGTCGGAAGAGCCTGTTCCGGAGTCCTTGGTGGAAGGGCGCACAGTGCTCCTGTCGAAGACAGGCAACTTAGCTGCCCCTAAGAATTACAGGCCAATAACTTGTCTAAACACACTGTATAACATTTTCACAGCTATCCTAAATGATATGATTCTTCGGACAATTGGACCTGTGTGGCGAGAGATTTATGAACAACGCGGCTCAAAGAAAGGCGTAGCAGGATGGAGAATCTGCTCATCGATAGATGTGTTTGTAAAGACGCAGTATCCTATCAGCGATTCCTTTTGATGGCCTGGATTGATTGCCGGAAAGCTTTCGATTCAACCTACCATAGACTTATCATCTGTCTGTTGGAAAGCTTCAGGGTTCATCCACACATCGTTAGGTGCATAGAGAGATTAATGCTACTTTGGAAAACCAGATTTACTAACTCATCTGGAAAACATCGTGTGCTCACCAACAGTGTCACCTTTCAGAGAGAGAAACTACATCTAGCTCTAGACATTGTCAAAAAGTACTCTCCGAAGCAGATACAAGCATCTTCTTCGTCACAGTAGTACTCTATTCATATCGAGTAGCTCCATGGACGAAGGAGGAGCCCAGTTCTTTCGATATCGGGTCCCGAAATGTTATGCACATGAACAAAAGCATACACCTTAAATCTTCTGTTTCGCGACTTTACATCTCACGCCGTCAAGGTGGTCGCGGAATACTGAATCTTGAATGTCTTCACAACAGGATTATTCTGGGTACAGCACATATAGTTGCAAATGGACAAGACCCTCTTCTTAAAATTGTCCGGAAACACGAAAGAGTGGACAAAGGGGCGTTTCTGTACAAAGCAGCGGAGGAGGCTGCTGAAAATTGTTTTTGTTGCACACTCGAGGCCTGACAAAGTTCTCCTTGACTTCGAGAAATGAACCATGTTCGTTATCGAATTTTCGGCACCAGCTGATAAAAACGTTACAGCCAAGCAGAAAGAAAAGGAAGAGAGGTATAAAGATCTTATCAGGGAGTTGCGACGGTTGTACCCGGAATATTCTGTTAAGCTAATCGTCGTAATCATCGGCACGCTTGGAGGTGCTACGGTTTAACTGGTTAATAGCCTGAAAAGCATACCTGAGTGTAAACAAAATGCTGAGACACTTGCGGGGAAAATGCAGAAGGCGATCGTCCTTGGGTCGCTCCGTGTCTTCAGGGTGCACAAGACTTTTGCCAGATCATCGTATTGAATTCGTCGCAGACTATAACCACCTATCTGATGATCGTGAAACGTGGTTACAGCTGAAATTTTACCGCGATTCCGCTGGGAGGGGGTGCAATTTTTCAGATTAGCACCCGCTTCCAGCTAATTCCTGCGGTTGTCCTTATGACAAACTTTTAACTATATATTGTGTAACGAAGTTTTTGAAAACTCGGAAAGATGTAAAGCAGCTTTCCGGGGTTTTGCTGAAGCTGTACCTAACCTCCGAACGTGAGGAAAGGACGGCTTGCACGAATGGATTGAGAGCAGAC
The DNA here is from genome assembly GCA_932195095.1 of Andricus curvator. Taxonomy (NCBI): domain Eukaryota; kingdom Metazoa; phylum Arthropoda; class Insecta; order Hymenoptera; family Cynipidae; genus Andricus; species Andricus curvator. Next base: position 151,888 of record CAKNYM010050920.1, read on the forward strand.
TTACGGTCCAGCCAGGAGACAAGCCTAGGTTAAGAGGGTAGAACTGAGTATTTGTTCTGTACCTACGTTACACTATCGACTCACGACACGCCAGAGGACCCTCGATTAGGCTAGCATTAAGATTTTTATAATTCGAATACATGGGGTCGGTGTCAAGGCTGGACAACAAACTGACAACCCGAAAACATAGAGCAGACCACGCAGACAGTCGACAGCCTACCAGCGACCAAAGAACCAGGACGAGAGGATGAACACAACCGACACGACGCAGCAGTCCGAGGCAAGTACTGATAGGGTACTATATTAGACAGGAATATGCAACCGCCATATTGGTTCCTGGACAGTTTGCGGGAAACAATGCCATAAGCATGTCGTGTATTTTAGTTAAAATTAAGTTTAGAATATAATAAAAATGGTCTGCTGTAGTGCTCCGTTTCGTAAAAACAGAGACGAAGATGCATTTAAACTTTATCGTTTTCCACTAGTACAAAGAGAAGCCTGCCAATATGGATTATAAATTGTAGACGCGACAAATGGAACCGAATTGTAATTCAAAATTATGCGAAGTAAGTACTCATATTTATCAATGAAACAATATAATTTAAATATCTGGGATCTTAAGCTTATGTTTATATGTCATTAAATTGTCTGTGAGCATTTTTTTGGTATGTTAAAGCGAAATAAGATCCACAAGAAAGTAAGGTTAGAAACCCGGTTTTCTACAGCAGGACGCACGTTAACCACGCACATAAAAAAGACGGATTTTGAATTTCGCGGGGAACCAAGATGGCAGCTTGCATATTCCCATCTAATATAGTACCTTAGTACTGAGAGGGCAGCAACGTCCGGCCACCACCGCATCCAGCGGATAAGCTTCACCGGCTAGGTGGGGAGACCGAAGTCAGCGGCCATGTTCCACCGTCGACGCAAGGTAGCAACGCCGATACCAGCGGCAAGTAGCATTACCAAGTCAGGCTCGGTCAACTCTGTGGGAAATAAATGGCGATATTCCGTGCCATTTGTGATGAGCCAGAGAACTACCGACGCGTGCATGTGTTGGGCTTCATATATGTATATGCCCCTTCCTTACATGTATTGAATACTAGAATAATTCAACAAAAAAGGAATAATAAAGACAAAATGAAGCGAATAAGAAACGAAAAATAGGAAATTAAAGATAATTATCATTCTATTTCCCATTTTACGTTTCTCATTCACTTAATTTTGCCTTTATTTGAAGGACTGCAGTACAGAACTACATAACCAACAAAATCACAGCCACAAGCCACAACAAACCCGCGCCCATGTCCTAAGAATTCGCCATTTCACTGTACAGAGTTGACCGAGCCTGTACCAAGTCGACCGTCGTGTCAGACCGAACCATCCCCGCTATACAACATCGTTAAGCTCCACTAGCAGCGTCGAAGGCAGTACGTAACTCAGTACGTAACGGACTCGACCAACCTTGTACCACGACGTGGCTAGGCGACCCTGCACAGCCAAGGCCCAGTAAACGGCCGTATTCGAGACAGCGCTTGAGGATCAATGGGAAGACGAGCAGCCCAGCCGACGGGCCCAATAAGCGAGCAGCAAAGGTACGAAGGCACCCATGGGCCGAGATCGGCAAAAAAAGCCTCTTCTGCTTCAAGCGACCAATCGACAGCCTCGACACGAAGGTATAACGGGTAAAAAAAAGGAACGAAAGGGAGCGGAGAGAAGAACGTTTTCTCATCACTTGTGCTCTTGGCTTGGCAACGGTGTGCTCGGGGGGACCAAGAATTCACGAAGGAATACTCTTGAAACAAAATTTAAAGATGGACCAGAATGAAGAGGAATACTCAAGATGGCTCCAAGGTGTGTGGTCTACATTCTAACCTCCTCATTTTCCGTAGTCTCGGCACTCGACGTCCACGCGGTGGGACAACGAAGACCGCGTGTGATTAAAGGTAGACTCAGTGAAGTGACGACCGTCCGAGACGTCCGAGCACGCCCGACACAAAGCCCGATGTCAGCCAGTTGAGGCGGGCGTCTCTTAGAAGAACCGTAGGTGCGAGCACGCGACAGTGTACGTCGCACGAAGTGGTGCAAACGCTGGCGTCTCGGGCGGCTATTTTGATTTGTAGCGGGTCTTTCTCGCAAACGTTCGGCCGTTTCTGTCCGGGTTTTGAATAATCTAAGATGATTTCTTTTATATTGTAGATTAAGTTTCATGTCAGAGTTTGGATACATAAATATTTGTGTGTTGAAATTTAAAAGAAACGCGCATTAGTCACCGTCCTTCTTAAAAGAAAATTCTCTCTCGCTCATGTGATCCACTCCTCGTCCTGTCTTGTGTTAATAGAAACGTGAGCTAGTCGACCTTTCAAGCGCGACGGGGCCGGGACCAGTAGAGCTCGGATAGGGAACCCTATCAACGAGCTTCATGGGTTGTTCGTGGATCAAAGGGGGGGTTACCACGGACTCGGATTATTCCGGTGATTGTGTCGCGGTTGATAAGTAAGTGGCAGCCACTGCATAACCGGGTTTTCCGTCCTGGGCCATCCACGGCCAGGTTTCATCTGCGGCGGCCGGCGCGAGAGCGCGCCGCCTTCTTCGCTTCTCGGCGGCGGCTTGGCGGCGTGACGGTCTAATTAGTTTTTTTTTTGACATACAGCTTGGCAAATATAAAAATAAGTGGAAACAAAAGATCAATTTCCAGCATAAAATATTTATTTAAATCGGTTACCTTTAATTCCTGATTGGTCACAGGAATTTCCGCTACCAATCAAAAGCCACCGGATCACCCCGCGGAAAGAAATCCGGTACCATGTAAATATACTTAAGATTACGTTGGCGCGCTGATACGCCGCCGGGCCGCCATGCGCGCCGACGGCGCCTAATTCGAATCAGCGGCAGCGCAGTTTTGAAGCAAGTTGGCCGGCGGCGGCGTGGCGCGGCAGCGCAACCGTCTAATATATATATATATATATTGTGACGTGGTATTTACTAGACGCACAAAATAATCAAAATTTTATAAAACTTCAAACAAAAATGACTAATCGCCCGACACAGAATCACCTTTAATAAGCTGTCTGTGAACAGTAAGGATTGTTTGGCGGGAGCGGAATATGCTCGTGTAGCTGAACAATCCACGTAAATTCCGAAATATTGAAATAAACTGTCACCTGATTTTGAAGGTTAAGTCCTCGATTTCACCTTATCCGTAAAAATCGTCAGACTCTGGGCTCCTCACAGAAAAACTTCTAAACCCTGATCATACTATTTTTCTTTTATTCTTTTTTTTTTATATGATTCACACCACGTGCCTCGAGTAAACGAGCCAACACACAAAACACATCACCACGTGGCCCGGCAGCTCGACCGACACGACACACACTCCACGAAGCACGAGGAACACTGGATCTTGTCTGGAAGAGAGTCCCGGACACATCTGGGCCAGGGGGAAGACGTCCAGGTTCCAGCGGCCCGGTTGTAAACAAACCGGAGCGAGCGAGTCTAGTCACGAATTCGTCTGCTAGTCAGTCGGAACGGTGGCGCTGCAGTCGACGTCCGTCGGCAAACTGAGAAGGGATATAGTACAGCTGCGGCCATCTATAGTTTAAGACTCGTATTAATGTCGGGCCGACGAATAATGTCGTGCGCACTAGCGTCTTTCCGGTTTTTGGCGAGGAAGGCGGAAGCGAGTACCGAAAATTCTCATTCTGTGTCTGGCGTCTCCTATACGCAGTAGAGTTGAATTAAAAGTCAACTGTCCAAAAAGATTGACGGACAAGATGACCGGACGAGGGTCCTTGAGAGGTAGAAGGAGAGTCACAGGTACTGGTTTCTTATTTCTCTCGTTTAATTAGAAGAATTTTGAACTCGTGAGGGTGTCGATTCGTTCCGTAATCGACATCCTATGGATCAGTGATTCGTGTCGATCAAATGTGTAACCTTCACTAATCGTTCGATGGCTCGCGGTCATTTTTCTCGTGTGTTAGGAGACATTTTAAGGGCGGGGTGTGTTCGTTGCTTGATTTTATGTGCGATATCATTGCGTTGAGTTCGAAATTATGTAGAGCCAGTGGATTCTTCGGGCCTGGCCGGGGGCCGATAGTCTTGCGTCGCTATATCACCTTGGCGCGAATCCACGGAAGTTTAAAGCGGTCGACACTCGTGTCGGTTCTAAGTAAAGTATTCAGAGTAAATTGAACTCGCCTTAACAGGGTTATGCAGTAGAATTTGTGATCATTCTTTGGGTTTGTGCGTTTGACTTTCTGCTATAAACCATGGATATAATTCGCTACTAGAAAATGGCTACACTGCCAAAATGCATCACTGCCTTGTCGGGTGTTTCTTAATCGCTGCAATTTGTCTTATTATTTAGCGAAAATTTCGGTGACTCGCACCTAGTTAGAATTGTGGGATTTACTCTTGAACGGATTCGTAACAATTTATGATTCGAAATGTACTCGACGGAAGTTAGTCTAAATTATAGAGAATGTTGAAAAGAACTGAGTGGATTTATTCATGTGTCGTGTGACGTCACCCCTGACCTCTCCCCTCTTCCGCATTTAGGTAAATGGGCTAGTCGTGCGGATTAATTAACATAATGACCTTAACTTCTTAATTGTATTATGGGCCTTCAGCCAGATCAGTACACGTATACATTTTTCTAATTTTGTTAGGAAAAATTAGATGGCGCTCAACTAATCAATAGGTAAACGTTTAATAAAATATTGAGGTTAGAATTGCAATTAATATAAAGTTAAAAAAATTAGAATAAAGGTCATAATATATATATATATATATATATATATATATATATATATATATTTATCCAGAGACGTTTGGCTAATGCTAAGTTTATCCGAATGAAGCCCCAAATTACTATTATTTTATTTTTCAAATCAACTTTATGCAAAATCGTTGGATAGAACTAGCTTTAGCCGGCTTAACGTAGTGATAGCCAGATTTCGGACTTTAGCCGTAAGATATATATACATTTAGAAAAAAAGAGTTAAACAACCACCGCAGGGTCCCACTAAGAGGAACTGCCATCTAGAAATGTCAATAGCCCCCAGTAGAACCGCGGTAAATTACATCTATGGCCACGTCTGACAACCGTGAGATGGTTGGTCACAGGGCACGATGAAATCACAACGATAGGCCGGCGAAACCCTCATGTGTCTTGAGGACACGAAGCGAACCAACGATAACAGCTTTCCGTATCCACCTCGCAAATGCCTTGACATATTTTTTGACATTTTTGACATTTCATGATTTTTTGCGACTCTTTTTTTAGGAAAAAAAAAACGGTTCAATATTTTTCAAAAATCCTAGTTCCGGCGATAGCCGTACGTGTGCTGAATGTACCATTAAAATTTGAAAGCGATCGATTAAACCGCTTCCGAGAAATCATGGTCGCCAATTTAAAAAATGGAGTTTCGAGAAAAACGCGTTTAAAAGTCCGGGTGTAAGTTACAGCCAAAACTAAGGAACCTTTACCGTGATCCAACCCACTCATGGTCTAGCAGGAAAACGTTACATTTCCGTCAAACTCGCGCATACCAGCTCCCCCCTCTAAATATGCGTGCGTATATCTGCGTGTGAATAGAATAGAAGAATGAATAGACCGTCGATCGGTCGGCCGCGCGCTCTAAACACCTTAACTTCTTACTGCTGTAACTTTCCAACGACTTCGAATTTTGGAAAATTACTTTACCAGTATATTCTATACATGCTCTAGATTGGATTTATGCAACAACAAAATCGATTTTTTGAAACCGTCACACGGGATGACCCCCTTAATGCTCTCTTGCCAAATTTGATGCGCCGATATTTACAAAAAAAAAGCGTGGGTTACGCTAGCTTAACGTTAAGTTGACGTAACCACATGGTCGAATCGAGTTAAACCCTATTTCATAATTAAAGGCTTATTCAATGCTAATTCAATGCCTGCTTGCCAAATTCGATGCCCCAATATTTTTTTTTTACCGCGGGTTACGCTAGCTTAACGTTAAGCTGACGTAACCGAATGTTGGAATCGAGTTGGAACCTATTCCATAGTTAAGGGCTCATTTAATGCTGATTCAGTACCCTATTGCCAAATTCGATGCCTCAATATTAAAAAAAAACGTGGGTTACGCTAGCTTAACGTTAAGCTGACGTTACCACATGGTCGAATCGAGTTGAAACCTATTCCATAATTAAGGGCTCATTCAATGCTAATTTCATGCCTTCTTGCCAAAAAAAAACCGTATGTTACGCTAGCTTAACGTTAAGCTGGCGTAACCACATGGTCGAATCGAGCTAAAACCTATTTCATAATTAAGGGCTCATTTGAGGCTTATTTAACGCCCTATTAAAAAATGCAATGCCCTGCTTTTTTCAACCGGGGGTCACGCTGGCTTAACGTTAAACAGACATGTGAAAACCAGAGAAGTATACGCCTGTAGGATACCTCTGTGACTTTGACAACAGCGCCATCTGACACGCGAACTATTGGGTATCTCCAAGTTATTTGGGCAATGTTTATGTAAAAAAGCAGTGAATATCAATTCATTTTTATCAAAAATGTTAACCTCCGGTTCGAAATTAATTATTTACTATGAGATTTTTCGTTAATATTGTATTGAAATTCAAATTTCTTCCCAATAGTTCAAAATTGGTGACGCTGTCGCAGCTACCCAACAGGCATATTGCCTTTAGAAGCCATCCATATACCATGTGGACAGTAATAGGGGGGGGGGACAAAATCCACGAACGTCCACGAGGGAAATCGGGGGTTTAGCCAAAGTCCACGTGGACTACAGTGGTCCCAAGTTTTTTTTCATGGATATCGCCCCCATACGAACACATAAAAAATAAATGCGTTGAAAAATGATATTTAGGATGTTCTGGATTCCCCATGAAATTGAATACGTATTTTCCATAAGAAAAAGACGTTTTTGTACAAATTGTTTGAAGAAAAGTTAATTTAAAAAAATGGATTTCCGTTTAGCCCTTAATTATCGTATGGTTACTTTTACGATATTTGCATAATTTTTTGAAAGAGCCGTTTTCGAGGAATACTGGTTGATTTTGAAAAATTTACTTTGATTGTTCTGGAAAGCCTTAAATGAACCCTTAATTATGTCATAGGTCAGAACTAGATTCAATATTATTTTCACGTATGGTTTCGTCAGCTTAATGTTAAGCTAGCGTAACCCCAGGTAAACATATTTGGTCTTGATTTTGTCTTGGTTGAAGACTAATCCAAGACAATTTCAAGTTATTCTTCATGTCTAGCTCGTGAGATGGAACCAGACTATTTTTTATGTCTTCAGACGAATATTTTCGACTTGAAGACAAAAATGTATGTATTGAGTCCAAGGCCTCTGACGGTCATCACTAATCCGCTTTAAACTTTATAGAATAAAATGTTTGTATTATTTATTTCCATGGTATTTATTTTTTATGTATTGATAAGTTTATTTATCTGCAATAATTATGCTCTTCGGATGGCGAATCTAAAAATTTAGTCCATTTTTTCCTATCTCCAATAGTTCACTAGATAATTCTAGAAAATGACAGTTTTAATCTTTTTATGGAAAATTTTATATGCCTGCAGTTGTTGATACAGACAGGTTCCGAATTTCTTATTTAAAAACTAATTATTACAAAATTACAAGTTTTGTCGGTTGTAAAATTTTGATCCTTAGCAGATGTCGACTGTTTTGTCCTAAACTAGCTACCTGATTCATGGAAATTGCAGACCCTGTCGGTGGGGTCCATAGTTTATAGAGGTCGGAGTATAATAGACAATAAAGTTTACAATCGAAAACTTTTGTAATTTTGACCCTGGCAAATGTTGAAGCTACAAAATACAATTTTCTTTTAAAGCAGTTCGGTATATTTCTCAAGACTTACACTTCTTGTCTTAAGACAAGTCTACCTGGCCTTTTCTTGGCACAACTACAGCCATACATGCAAGATAAGTCTGTATATCTCCAACGGCTAGCTGGTGAAACGGAACCAGACATCATGGTCTTGAAGACATTCAAGACAAAATCAAGACCAAATATTTTTACCCGGGCCACGATTTTTTTTAAATAGTGGAGCATTAAATTTGGCAATAGGGCATTAAATTAATAATGAAATGAGCCCTTAATTACAAAATACGTTCTAACTCGATTCGAACATGTGGTTACGTCAGCTTAACGTTAAGTTAGCGTAACCCACGGTTTTTTAAAAAAATATTGGGGCATCGAATTTGGCAATAGGGCATTAAATTAGCATTAAATGAGCCCTTGATTATGAAATACGTTTTTAACTCGATTGGAACATGTGGTTACGTCAGTGTAACGTTAAGTTAGCGTAACTCACGGTTTTTAAAAAAAATATTGGGGCATCGAATTTGGCAATAGGGCATTAAATTACAAATAAATGAGCCCTTAATTATGAAATACGTTTTAACTCGATTCGAACATGCGGTTACGTCAGCTTAACGTTAAGCTAGCGTAACCCACGGTTTTTAATACAAATATTGGGGCATCGAATTTGGCAATAGGGCATTAAATAAGAATTAAATGAGCCCTTAATTATGAAATACGTTTTAACTCGATTGGAACATGTGGTTACGTCAGCTTAACATTAAGCTAGCGTAACCAACGGTTTTTTTTAAATATTGGGGCATCGAATTTGGCAATAGGGCATTGAATTAGCATTAAATGAGTCCTCAATCATCGAGCGAGAAACGCAAGATAATTATATTTTCGAACGCTAAGCAAGAGAACCAACAGTTGCGCGCTCAAACTTGCGAGCGATGCTTTCACGATGATTCATTATGATAAATTAAAATTTTCAATTTTAAAGTTTTTTCGGGTTTCAATCGTGTGTGAAACTATGAATCTTGCCGAAGTTTCGTGAACACTGCAGTTCACTTCTACAGGGCTGACCTGAAACTGAATTTTCAGGTTATGCTGTTCTCATGAATGCATTCTTTACGATGCCCGTGATTGACCAGAGCCAATTCTTTCTTTCAAGAGAAGCAAACTTGTTTTATGTAGAATTGATTTGGATTTAGATGTTCCCAAATCGGTTTTCAACTGTAAGAATTTCGGGACGATGTTGTTGTCACTACACCGTTTTAGGAAAGCTAAAGATGTTAGTAGCTTAGCTTGAGAAGACCTGAGCTTACTAAAAGTGTTAGTTTCAGTAAGAAAACTCTCCACGTAGAGTTCTTTAACAATAGATTGAATGCTTTCGCGATTGTTCATTATGATAAATTAAAATTTTAAAGCTGTTTCAGGTTTCAATCGTGTGCGAAACTATGAATGTTGCCGACGTTTCGTGAACATTGCAGTTCACTTCTTCAGGGCTGACCTGAATCTGAAGTTTCAGGTTATGTTGTTCTTATATGTATATGTATTCTCTATGATGCCTGTGATTGGCTAAGCGCCCCGTGGTGGGGCCTAGTCGAACTTGATTGGCCAATAAAGTCTTTTTTTTAAATCTCTCTTTACGAAAGTACCAATCTCTGATACGATCGATATTATTAAATCGTTTGCAAACTTCCCTTCCAATCTCACACCTTCGATAGAACACTGTCTCACTTATACTATATCTTTAACAAATCCAAGCTTGAACCGGAATTTTGGTTCCGTTACGTTGACGACACTTTTGTCATCTGGAGACACGGACGAGATGAACTACGCAAGTTCTTCGATTTCATCAATCAGTTACACCCTAATATCAAGTTCACCATAGAAATTGAGCAAAACGGAAAATTGCCACCATTAACTGCATTTTCAACAACTAATTAAAATTTTTTCTCAATTTTTTGGCAAATATGGCAAGTTCATATGCAAATTAGTCAAGAACAACCAAAAAAGTTTAGTAAATTAATTAGAATCCGCGATACAGGTGAATAAAGATTCGAACCTTTTTTCTCGATTTCCTCGGCTTTGTTCATTTCGCAGTTATAGTTAACGTTGTTCTTCCAAATTGCAATAGTTACAGCCTGAGATATTGCGAATGCGTTCAGCAGAAATGTTATTTTAAGGTACCGGTGAATTACTACAGATTTCCATGAATTTCCATAAATGGCCATTAAATCCCATAGATTTTCACTAATTCCCATAAATTATCATTAATCTCCACAAATGTTATAAACTTTCAGAAATTTACAAAATTTACAAAAAGTTTTTTTTTTTAAACGAGTTTTTCGGGTTTACTTCGAAAACGGGGAAAGCTACAACATTTTTGTTTCGTGAAAAACGATGTGCAAGAAATCCGTACAATAGTTTGAGATGCAACTGAATGTAGAATCATAACAAATTTGATAATTAATAAACTAATATATTCCGAACATCATCTTTGTCTCGTGAACGTACCACGGGCCGATTAAACGTCCTCGTAGTACGTTCACAGGACAATGGTGTAGTTCGAGTTCTCAATTACTTGTACATTTTCGGAAGGTACATTGTGGTTTAGAAAAATTGAAAATTAATACTTACGCGAGTGTCAGCAACATTCATCTTGAATTTTTCTTTTCATTTTAAAAATAAATTGTAGGTCAAACGCGCGTGACTTGAAAAGCATGAAAACGATGTAAACAGCGTAAGCAAAAGAATTGGCGCACGTGAAATTCATACGCACTAACACATATTTACGTATCCATGTCACTCAATTACTTGCGAGAAGACTGTTTTCCTACTTTAGGAGGGGACGGAGTAGGGCAATACCCGAGTCTCGTGAAATCGCAGGATTCCGTTCCCGACTTGCTCATAAAATCGCGAGACGAGTCTATGTACTTGTTAAGTTGAAATTCGAAATTTGTTTTAAAAGTCGCCAGGGACCAAAGCCGTTCGGCGAGAACAATAACTTATTGGTGCTTAAGAAACAAAATTTGGATTTTTTCTGAATCCCGAAAATTTTTTGCTGGTCCAAAAGAATCATAATATACTAACCTTGATTTCTACGACCTGGAGCTTGACTTGAAGCTTGATGTGAAGCTTCTAATGCAGCTTGATGTAGAGAATTAGCCTGTCGATCAGAATCTCGTCTACGTAGATTCCTGACTTGAGTTTGAATTCGAGGTAGCTCCCGCCCACTTCCATCTTGAAACGGTAAAGCATAATTTTATTAAGCATATTTAAAAATATAATGAGAGCGGTAAAAAATCTGAGCCGATACGCTACTGAGCAGGGATGTGCTGTTACGCGTAACTGGGGTTTTTGACGTATAATACGTGAGTGAAGTATTTTACGTAGAAAACAGGTAAAATAACACCTCACATTATATACGGGCTTCCGTATATTCCATGCGGAATAAGATCAATTTTAAACGTCTGCAAGTGAAAGAAAATCAAAATGGAGCGCAATGTTTATTTCGCAACAAAATACTAAAGAATGTTGTTGTTGTTGTTGTTCATTTAAATATTCCTAAATAATATGTATTTTTTAACCTCTCACTCGCAGTATTGTATAGCACTCTGTGGCAACCTAGGCTCTGAGCCAGGTTCCGGAACGAGTAAAACCAGCCCCCTGGAACTCTGAGTTGAAAATGTACAATGTGTTGACGGTGGCCGTGTGGTGGCACCAGCTATGCAGTTGGCCTATGATCGTTGCAAATGCATGGCAAAATAATAAAATTTAATTTAATAACACGTTAAAAGTACATTACTGACAGTGTCAAATAATCTTTGAGTGTTTTAAGCGATCTTTGGGACATTTGTCATCTTTTAGGCGAAAGAAATCTGAGAAAAACTGCTTTCAGGTGTAAAAATCTGCATTTATTTACCGATGCTCCAAAATACCCCCAGTGTTAAAATGTTTAATAAAAAATGGCGAAGTGCGTTTGTTTTTACTGTAAATCGGGATACAAAAGTAATCGGGAGCAGGGCAAAGATAAAAAAATACAATTTTTCAAAGTGCCAAATGATCCAAATATTATTAAACAATGGCAAATAGCTATTTTAAGGGATGATGTCAAATTGAAGCCTGGTGATGCAGTTTGTTCGTTGCACTTCAACCCAGGATATATCATCTCAGAAAAGGTTTTTGTACATTAGATTATAAAAAAATGATATCTTAATATATTTTCAGGGTGACAGCTGAACTGGGAAATGACCGGGAATTTTGTGAGACCGGGAAATGGCCGGGAATTTCATGAGACCGAGAAAAACCGGCAAAGGAAAGTGAATTTATTTTTGACAGGGATGTTTTTTCAAATATTTAGAAAACAAATCGGTCCAAGTTTGATTTCAACAGTTTTTTAAAATAATTAGTTGAATTGTTATCTGTTTCAGTTATGATATCATTCAGTTTACAATGCGTAATTCAAAAATCTTTCGCTTGAAAATTTTCTATTTTAGATTTAAATTTTTTAATTATAGAAGCATTTGAAATCGAAAATTTTGGATAAAAAATTTTTCTAGTTGATCAACTGTGAATATAAATTATAATGATTTTTAAAATTGAACTGTTCATTAAGGATTAGCAAGTGAATAATGATTAATTTTACAAGACAATTCGAAATCAGTTCAAAATTTAAGAATTTCCAGAATTAACGTGAGATTAAACTGTTCAAATTGGAAAGTCTGAGTAGTTAAACAAATGGAAACGCATGATTGAAACTTTATTAACTATTTAAAATTCTAAAATAACTTCAAAACAATATATCCATACTTAAAGACTTTTTATTAAATTTAAAAATATTGTATAAATAATATTTCAAAAAATTTAATTTGCAAGTAAAATTGTTGAATTTTGATGTATAGTAAATATTGAACACCTATTATTATTATTTCTAGAAAAAATTCAAGTAAGTTGAATTTAGTGTCAATTTAAAATTTGAAATGATTTCGAATAATTTAAACAATGTGTGTACGTACACTGACAAAATTTGGCTGTTCGTACGGCTTAAATTAAAAACAAAATATAGATTTGTGCAAGTTTCGAACAAAAAATGTAGAAGATTTTTAAGAATTGTAAAAGGCTCAAAATAATAAAAAACTTTCTCTTAAGATTCCTAGGAAAATTGAAAATGACTTTATTTTGAAAAATTAATTTTAAGAGAATATTTAAAAAGATTGAAAAAGATTTCTAAAATTGTCAAAAATGAATCTGGAAGATTTTAAGGAAATATCTTTAATTTTGCAGGATTTAAACGAAATTTTCGGAAGATTCCGAATCATTTTGAAAGATGTTTAGAAGGACTTATTTAAGAAATTTAATAAAATCTGTTAAAATATTTAATATTTTATATACTAGATACAAATTATTTAGAAAGAAAATACTTGTATACAAATACTAAGAGGCATAAGAAA
>CAKNYM010050920.1:165278-177581 GCA_932195095.1 Andricus curvator
AATTGATTATTTTCTGTTAAAAAATTGTTATTAATTTGTTGCTGCGGTGAAAGCATATGTATGTTTAATACTTAAATTTAACTAAAAACTTATGTGTGTATAAAAAAATGTTTCATTCCATAACTTAGGTATTATTTTAATAATTTTACCTACCCTCTCTCTAAGAAGTTGATTAAAATACATAATTTGTTTATTAAAATATTTGAAAATCCGAAATGAATTTAAATTAATGAATAAATAAATTAAATATTATATTATATATTAAATAATATAATAAAAAATATCATATTATATATTATAATAAAAAATATTATAAAATTTAGACATTGGGATTTACGTCTAAAAGCAATAAATTTTACTATTTTTGCAAATTATTTTCAACTCAAAAGATTAAGAAAGTCTTAAAGATCGTTATCTTTTACCCAGAACTATCAGAAAATGATTTTTATTTAAAAAACTTTTCTTTTTTAACACTTTCGGCATGCATTATTTGAATTCCAGGCCAACTGCATAGCTGGCGCCACCACACGGCGACCGTCAACTCTCATGACAATATTTTTCGCAGGCCTCCACAGAGAAGTGGCGTGGGGCTGAGTAAAACGTCAGCCCCTTGCGAACGTTCCACTGGAACCTGCAGTGGGACTCTGATGCTGTTTTGAAGTCGAAAATCAAACAAACCTCTCTTTCTATCTCCACACGTTGGAGAAAGAGGCCCGTTCACGGCATCGGAGTCCCACTGCTGAGAGGAACCTTCCAATTATTGTTATTTTTAACAACAATTATCTCGTAAACCGTAAGAGATAGGTAAGAATGGATGCCATTTTTGAGTTTCTAGTACCACATATACTACACTATAATATGATATCCGTATCATAAACTGACATCGATTTTGACCTATCACTTACCGTTTACGCGATATTTATTGATAATAATAACAATAACGTTAATTTACGTTTCGAACGTTCAAGTGGAACGTTGCTGGAACTTTCCCAAGCGGCGGACATTTTACACGTTCCAGGAACGTTCCGTGCTTTTAGGGTAATAAAGTCGTAGAGGGAAGATAGGTATAGAGCAGTGGTCGGCACGCTCTTGCCCAGGGCAGGCTACCCTGCCCGGGCTGCCCAACGACCTACTTTCTGGGCAGGTACCTGCGAGCTTGGGCAGACCGACCCTTTCCTCAGGAGTCCTTTGTTGGAAAGTAGAACAAATTGACAAAATTTAAAAATCTTTAATTTTGTAATTAGCGATTTGAAAGTTATATTTTTGGAATCTGCGAATTTGTCCGATTTCAACGATATATAATTTGTCTATAAAGGTTGAAAATTTAAGAAGTATTTAGTATAAAATTGAATATTAAGCTAAAGTTTTTTGATATTAAACTCCTTCAAATTTTCAACTTTCTTAGGCAAGTAATATATCATTGGAATCGGAAAAATTCGTAGATGCTGATTATGCTATTTTCAAATCTCTAGTTGAAAAATTAAAAGTTCTTACATTTCTTTACTTTCACCTGCCTGTGGACAAAAGACCCTTGCTGGAGAAAGCTCACCCACACTGAGGTCCGTGAATAGAACGAAAAGTAGTAGAAAAAATTAAGCCGGGACGGGTCTGACCATACCTGAAAAGTGAGCAAAAAGTTTGCCGACCACTGGTATAGAGGCGACAGTGCAGCGGGCAGCTTGAAGCACACCAAGGGGAACGAGACGGCAGGGGAAGGCTTAGTTAGGTTTAGTTTGGGAACCAGCAACGCGTGGAGCTAGTGCCACGAACCAGTGCTTTATTCTGTGTGAGTGGGGTAGGCGAAGAGAGTGTGCACTGTGCCGTGTACATGAGTCGAATTGCAAAAAATCCAGAACCCTTATACCTGGACTGGTCTTTACGAACTGTATTCTGGCTATTCACTTCCTTGCAATATTTTCGTGAATGGAAATATTCACCGATACGTTTTTCATTTGAAACTTTGTATTTTAATATTTTAAGTTAAAATTGAAAAACAAAAGAATTGTTATTTGAACGACCCCATTAGAAATTTGTTGATTCGCTCATCAGACGAATAATTCTTTTCTTAGAATGATTAATTACAATAATAGTCATTATTATTGCAATATGTGAGCATTTATTGAATAATATTAGCTTTTAAATTGTAACAATAGCAAACACGTGAACTTATTAATAAATACACTAATAAAAATGTACAGATCATGTCCTTCGCATACAATAATTATTTTCTTAGAATTATAATAAAATGTATGGACATTTTTTAAATTATTTGATTTTGTACTTATACATTATCTACTCTCATACTTATCTTTCTGCACTCGTGAAAAAAATCTGAATAAAAGAAGAAAAAATAAAAAAATATTACAAGTATAACAATAACAAAATCCTATAATATTAAATAACGAACTAATAAACAAGAAAAACATTTCTTCTCTTACGTTTCCAGTAAAATATTATATACAATATACTTGAGGGTTTCGACTTTTAATATTATTTGTATAATGTGAACGTATTTATTCGACAAAATTGATATTTAGTAACCTACACGTAGAAAGAAGAATGTCCTATAACAGTGTGGGCTCTTGCAATTCTTTCATTGTTAGTGTAAGGGGAAAAATTAGACAGGGTATAATGCCCCATTAGGGGACTTTCCGATTAATAATTATTGTGACGTAATTAATTTCTTCACGTAATTTATACACGGCTCTTGAGAGTAGAAAAATAGATGTTTTTACTAAAACAACAAAAAATCATATTTCCTATACTTTTACCAATACGGTAACAAAAGTTTCAATTGTTATGTAAAAAAATGATTGCTTTGTCCAAATTTTTTATTTAAAAAAAGTTCAGAACTGAAAAGGGAGAGAATATTCTTATTTCTTAAGACTACAAGATATAGCGATCTGCTTTATAAATATTTAATTATTTCCGTATAATTTATGCGTGAAAAGTATTGAAAATAACGCACATTCCATTTTCATACCTGCAAAGTTCTGAAATTGTTACAGAGATTTATATGAAAGGAAAATTTATTAACAACCCTCCCGTTTATTTTTTAATCAAAAATTTACTATTGCAGGGTGGCAAGGAAGGTTTGAAGCAACCTATACATATAGAAAGGCCAATTGCAGTGGTTCAACATTACCACTGAAAACAATAACTTTCCGTCTAAACCAGTTTCGTGAAACCAGAGCGATTGCGTGCGCAAACACTCGAAAAGCCGGGATGAACGGGCCCGTGGCAACCAGACCGCCATTATCAAACCCATTCATGGTCTAGCCGAAAGACATTCATTCCTCTTTCGTCCAACTCGCGCATACCAGCTTCGCGGCCATCTTGGTTACCAATCAACACAGCCACCAGCTGCTCACTTATTCAATATGGCTGTGTAGCTGGTATCGTTGCTGATTGGCTGCAATTTTTTTTACTTGTGCGTGGCTAGACCTTGTTTGAGTTGGATTACGGAGACCGCTCTCGATGCGAAGGAACGCATGAAATATTATATTTATTTATGGTTAATCAGTCTGCTCTGAACACTCGACACGAGACCGCGTTTGGCGTCCGGCTCTTTGATTCCACTTTCTACTTGGAAAATTTTTCGCCAACTAGGCAAACGGGGCAAACCATTTTACGAAATTCCGGATATGTTCAACCTTTTGTGTTCTATACTGTTTTCAGTGACAGGTCGCGGTTTGTTAATTTCGAGCGGCACTGAAGAATGCTTCTTGAACCCGTCACCATACGGGAGCTCAAGGATCACAGATTTGGAGTTTTAAATTAATTTTCACCAGCGCGGCATTAAGGGGTCATTCTACTATCTCGGCCAAAAAAAGGTGATTTTCAAGAATTTTTTTCACGACAACTACTTTATATAATTAAATAAAATTTTCTGCGTTTATTTATGCTGTCTCAAAGTTTACAAAAGCAATCTCATCACATAAAATTATTATTTAGTTTAGGTTTTTTTCAACAATAAACAAAGTGTCTAAAAAAAGGCATGTCCACTGCGCGCACGATATCTCCAGTCAGCATCATCTGAAACAAATAAATCAGAATTTTTTTGTATTAGTATGACCATAGCTCGGAAGTGACGAAGCGGATTTTTTTTTGTTCTGCAAAATAACAAAATGGCAGCAGTTTAAACAAAAAATTTCCAAAAATCGTGTTTTTCTGCTCTTTTTTTGTTAATTTAACTATGATAAAATTGAAAACTTGAAGAACCGTTTCGTCATTTTGTAGATATTAATGTTGAGAATGAACGTAGAAAATTTGAAAGTGATCATTTGAAAACCTTTTGAGAAATCGTGCGCGCAGAGCGCAAAAACGTTGTTTTGAGAAAAACGCGTTTAAAGTTTTCGGTAGATAAGAATTGTAAGAAAAAGTTACTTACACTTAATCAGCGATCCCGGCTCCATATAATATTACTTCTGCTTGTTTGAATGACTCGTCCTGATTTGATAATCTCTTTCACTTTATATCCAACATTTTAACTAAACGAAACTGCACAAAATAAAATAACGCTACGATGTTTACAAGCACTCAGCTCTCTACGCGCTTTTGCTCCAAGCTCTCAAAAGTCTAGAAAGACTCCGAATTTCTGTGTCAAATTTTGATGAGATATTTCTGAATATATAACCTGTCGAAAAATGTAAAAAAAATCGATTTTTCAAAAGCGTGATAGTAGAATGACCCCTTAATGTGTAAGGTGAAAGTTTAAATTAATTTACTCATGGGTGTTTGACAAAATTAAAACAACCATACTGAATTTTCAACCCATTTCGATTCGGGAGCTCATTCATTGTAGTTTCGGTTTTTGTTAAACACTACCTCGTCACGATTGAATTAATTTATTCGTTCAGAATGAAAAATACTTGTATCCTGGCAATCAAAAAAAAATTCCCAAAATGAATCCTGCATTCTTATTTCGTGAGCACTAAGCACAGAAGAGGACAGCTAAAGAATTAATAATCACTAATTACGAGACACGGAATAAGACCTTAAGAGAATTTATTTACAAGATTTAAAAGTTAGGAAATTGAGACGAAATTGTGTACAGTGGCAAAAATTGCACCCAGGTTTGCACAAAATCTGGTACCGTTTAATAGGGTCAATAATCAAAAAAAGTTCCAGTCGTTTCTGAGGGAGAGGGAAAATTGAAAAAAAAAATATATTTTTATTATTTTATTATTTTTCTAATCATACTTTGAACGCCTAACAAAATGTGAGAAAAACTTGATGTATACTTAATCTATCATTGTTGTATTTCTTTTGAAAATATCCACTGTTTACAGTTTTTTTTAAATTACATTATTCCAACTACTTTTTTCCAATGAATGTGAATAAAATATTTTTAAAAAATGAGAAAAGTGCATCGTTGTACTCAGTTGTAGCATTTCTTCAAACAAATATCCGTCATATTGGAACAGTCGTTCCAAATTTCTAATTCGAGACATCAAACTTGGAATCAGAGATATTAGAGAACACCCTTCATATCAAGCTTCAGAAAAATATGTAAAAATTTGACAACTCTGGCCACCATATTGAATAAACCATTTGGAATTTGTATCTTTTGGTGTTAAGTTTGAAATCAGCGAGCACAAAACCCCCGTCATTCTTTTAAAGAATTTCATTAAGATGATCCCACACATCGACTCTAAGACTCGTTCCGGCGGAAAATGGGTTTCCGGCGTAAAGTTTTTGCCGTGCGACAATCGTCTGTGTCTCGCGTCGCACAGCGTGGCAAATACACAGTCGCGACAACTCGAAATTTGAACGAGATAAAGTGTGATCGTGTAGTAAACTTTCAACCAGACGATTGTTGAGATTCACACCACGCTTTCTCAAAGTCAATAAGACTGATACTTCTGATCTACCTGTGGCTATTCTTAAAGTCAACGCTCTACAAGTTGAGTGCAATATCACTACGGGAGCTAACATGAACAATCGCAAAGTGCACATGATTCATGAATTTTTTTCCTGATGTACCACCAGGATATAAGATCTTTGAAGTGCCGTCACACGTCATTTACCTTCCAATCGCCGTGAAGGCAATACATCAAATTCAGCTCCGCATAGTTGATCAGGACGGTGACTTGGTGAATTTCTGTAGAGAGATTATAACAAAACGACTACACGTCAAATCATTATCATAATGGGTATCATGTACAGTCGCAAAGGAGTCTATGTAAGAGCGTCAACATGTCAAATGCAAGCCAGTTCTCAAACAGCACGCAAGGCGCTAACACCTTAGAACGTGCTCTTTTTGACACAGCTTCGTCTGAAGGTTTCACCTCGTGGAAAGAAAATCTGAAGCGTCTATTCAAGATATTTATCATCCCCTTTTGTTGCAGCATATATGAAAGAAATACTAAACATTCAAGCACCAGTGAGCTTTGATGATACCATAGATCACTACGAGATTGACGCACATCAACCTTATACCTCATCCTCATTCAACAACAGCGATGAAATTCGAACTGCTGTTCAGCATCAAAATTTGTGTATACTTCCCATCAGAGTTCACTGCATGTGTATGGTTAGACTAACAAGAGCTGATGGAGTTACAGCTATTACTGGTACAACACTAGTGAGCAATGCCACCTGTTATCTGTTTGATGATGTTCGTTATGAACTCAATGATATTCAGATTGATCGTTTCAAGAATGTCGATCTCACTAGCACCATAAAAAACTATGTCTCACTTACCCCTGGACCAATTAATTTTATGGAGAATGGAGGATGGCTCGGCATCCCGGAAGGAAAAAATCGTCTTACCAATGATGAGGGGTACTTTGATGTCACTATCCCACTCAGAATGATCCTAGAATTTGCTGAAGACTATCAAAAGATCGTTGTAAACGCAAAGCATGAACATGTTATGACAAGATCGCGTAGTGCCTTAAATGACATTGTTCAGGCACGACAACAACCAGGAAGCGAAGAGTAATTTGAGATCTCGATTCATGAAGTGGAGTGGATGATACCATATTTAATGGCTTCCGATCAGCAAAAGATACAGTTGCTGAACTTTATTGAAAAATATTCTCTCACAACCATGAGTTTTCGCTTATGGGAATTATATAAATACCCTCCACTTCCCATCACCTCGAGACATATATGGACTGTGAAAACATCAACTCAGTTGGGAAAACCGCGGTACATTATACTGGCTTTCCAGGCAGGTAGAAAGTATAGGCTAGCCAGATATGCTAATCGCTTCAATCATTGCAATATAACCAATGTCAAGGTATTTCTCCATTCACAGTACAATCCATACGGTAATTTGAATCTGGTCTTTGGCCATAATCAGTTTGCGCTACTGTATGAGATGTATGCAAATTTTCAGGCAGCCTACTACGGTGAAGAGACTGAACCAATGTTGAAGAAAAGTGATTTCCAAGAATATGCTCCTCTCAGTATCATTTATTGCAAAAAACAAAATGAGTTTCTCAAACAGGCCTTCCGTGGACGTTCGTTTGGAATTTGAATCTGTATACAATTTCCCTGCTGAAACTGCAGCCTACTGGCTAATTATGCATGATCGTATTATTCAGTACCAGCCCCTTAGCGGTAGCGTGAAAAAGTTGATTTAAGATGATAGTGGTGGGGTAATGGCAAAGGTGGGGTAGTACTAATGATGGCGGGTTATAAAAGGTATAAAAGAGAGACGATTTCAGCAATGGAGTTCAGTTTTCATCGATATGAAGTTCATCGTGGACGCGCAAGGCTTCAAGAAGCCCATCAACCAGTTCGTCTTCAATGAATTGGTTATAATTCCCCTTCAGGAAGACGCTCAACCTGTAGTCTACCTCTTTGAAGCATTCTACGACTGGGACTCGCTGCCTGCTAAATACAAAAGTGAAAATTTACGATTGGCGCGCAATTACCATGGTCTAGAATAAACATCTGATGACATACCCTAGAAAGAACTAAGACTTGTAATCTGACAAAAATTACGTGACGCTCGTGCAGTCTACGTCAAAAGACTAGAAAAGGAAAAATGGTTGGTCCCGTTCTTGCAAAACGTGTATAATTTGGAAGATCTGGGCTGTCCTTCGCTAAGAAAACTGCACGGAACAGTTTCAATAAGATGCAATCACCACCTTCAATACCAGAATGTAAATTGTGCAGTTCGACATGGTGTTGCTCTCAAGTCCTGGTTCTTGTCTCCTCAGCATGAGCCGACTATCAGGCATTACTCTGGAAGCAGAGCCAACGATGATGATACAGCTGAAAGTATTGATACTACGGATACTTCCTTGAGTAATACAACGCTCAAAGACTCTTATAACCGTTGTGAATTTATGTTCTAACTGCGTTTACTTTTATCACATTATAGGTTAAGATTTTTTATTGTAAAATTAGGCTTAGTCTTTTTTCTTGAATGAACCAGACATTTAGTTTTACATCGAGTGAAGCTGATTTTAAATTTAATTCGGTATCTTTATTTCCAGCGTTAAATATTACAAACATCGCTGGGTTGAACTCTAAATCCAAATATCGCTTACTGTCAGCAGTGGAAAATCACAAAGGTCATTGGGCTGCTTTGGGCCAGAAAGTTCTAGGCAGTTTAACGAATAAGAATAATGGAGATTTCTAGAAACGTATTACCTACCGAGTTACCGACTGTCGGTAACTGGCCGATAACTGTTTGGCCAGGTGATTATCTCCAGAACAAGCTTAGCCTATATACTTAACAATTTGCGTAATTGTTAATAAAAATTTCTATAGCAAACTGCCTATAAAAATCATTTTTGTGGTGATCTTGATTGTATTCATATGAACCATTTCATGAAAGATGATTGAAAATTAGGCAGTTGGGTGCAATAATGCTGTTCTTGCGTTTTTATAAGTTACTTATCTTTCATTTGTTTAATGCGTAACGTCATGGAAACACGATGAAGAAAAAGTGAAAATAAGGTGCAATAATGCTGTACCTGCGTTTTCAGCAGTCACTTACATATTTTTTATTTGTTTTGTACGTAACTACATGCAAAACAAATGAAGAAAGAAGTTCACCGCTAGTGGATGTTTGTATTATTATTTCTAATTAAAAAGTGGATACTCTTAAGGTGCGTAAGAAGGTCCTTTGTGATTTTCTTATTCCCAATCAGAGTACTGAGGTGCAAGAATTGTTAAGTTTCATCCAAACTAAGTACAGTCTTGATCCTGAGCATCTAGGAATAGTAGCTAATCATTTGAATGTGTATTTTTTACCTCTATTTCAGAAAAAAAGGAAAGAATGTTTAAGTATGAAAAGTCAGTTCAAAAAGAGATTTGAAAAGTGGCTAAACACTGACTTCCTTGTTACATTTTCTGGGACAAACCCAAAAGGAGGAAGGAAAAGTTCTGGTAAGAAGTTCGAAGATGCTTCTGCTGCGACAAAGAGACAAAAATTAATGTCCATTGAAGAGAGTTTTACGGCTGTTGAGATACAGGATGCATTTCTGCGAAGTTTACAAAGGAGTGGAAGAAAAAAATCCCTATGTGAATGTATTATAGATTAAAAAAGATTCTTATCCTTCAAATATTCGAATATCGGAAAAAGGAGCCATAGTTGGGAACCAGACTCTCATTGATCACACTATTCAACGTCTTTTCAAAGATCCGAATGTATGTCTTCCGATTTCAGAGAATAGATTGAAGATTATTCATTTGGACTTTGAAATTAAATATTGGATTTTTGGACTGTTAACTGACGCCAAAAACCAATCAGAAGTTTTATAAAAATGATTTGACAGATGACTCTTTTTTCACAGCATCAGTGGTGCAAATACGGTTGAAGTTAAGGCGCACGGAAGAAACATTTTGGATGAATCCTGATAGTTCCTCGCCAAAAAATTGTATGCCTATCATGATTAAAAATGCAAGGAAAACAAAGGAATTGCCGAAATCGGAAATCAACAATATCAAGACGCAAGTTCAGAAGCTTAGACCCACACCAATTACTACGACTAATGGTGTGTACATAGTTACAACAGAAATGAAGCTAACTATGTTGGATGGAAAAGTTTGCACAGCTCTCACTGATACTCCATCATCTTCGTCTGGCTACATTTGCAAAGCGACACCATCACAAATGAATGATCTAGAGCGTGTCAAGCAGGAGAAAGAAATCGTCTCTAACTTTTAATTTGGTCTTTCTACTCTGTATGCTTGGATAAGGTTCATAGAGTGTATACTCCATATTGCTTATCGGTTAAAAATCTGCAAATGAAGTATATCCAAGGAAGAATAAGAAAACGATAAAAGAAGCTAAGAAAAGAATTTGCAACGAATTTCAAAAAAAGATGGGGTTAATAATTGATCTACCAAGTCAAGGCTCTGGCAAATCTAATTGTGGTAATATGGCTTGTAGGTTTTTCTCGGATGTTGATGAAGTAGCAGAAATAACTCAAGTGAATAAAGAACTGATTAAAATGTCTAGCAACATACTACAAATGTTAGCTGGTAGCAGAAAAATTCCTGTAAAACTGTATGTGAGCTTATATCCATGGTACTACATGCCTTCTTCAGTTCACAAAGTACTGCTATGTGGGGGAAACGTCATGGAGAATTTGATGCTGCCGATTGGCATGTATTCCGAAGAAGCTTCTGAGGCCACGAACAAGGATATCAAGTACGTTCGACAGTTCAACACACGAAAAATCTTTCGATTGCATGCACGACCTAATTCACAAACTCTTTGAATCCTCAGATCTTTTCATTGCATCCTTGAAGGCTGAATGGGAAAAAGTTGAAGTTGAACTTGATCAAGAACTCGATGAACTAATAGAACAATTCGAATCCAACAGTGATTCGAGTTCTGAATCGTAATTTATTTATTTTAAGTTTTTTATAATAATCTCATTATTATTATAAATCGATTGTTTCTTCGATTCAATACCACGAATAGAATTATCACAAAAATTATTGAAGAAAAAATAGCTTTTTTCTACGAACAACCGCAGATTGTCACAGATTGTATATAAAAGTTTTCATTAACGATTACCCAAATGGTTATTTAGTGACCCATATCCAATATTTTTAATCACTGTTTGTTTATTGTCAGATAATTTCAGTGAAAAACCCGTCCTTTTCACATGTAAAAATAATAAATGTTAGTTTCGTTCAAAAAGTTATTTATAACAATCACATAAATTATTTTTCATTAAATTTCTTCCGGGGGTCATCGCAATAAATATGACTTCAATAATAATTGAAGAAAAAAACATTTTTCTCTACGAGGAAACGGCCGATTAGGAGACTTGTTTAACACTAGAAGTACCGGAGTTCGCCGTACCCCTTGAAGTACCCCGTGGGTCATGTTTGACTCACAGTAGGAAACCACTGTTTTATTGGAATTTGGGTGGTGTTTTGGGTGTGGCCATCTTTACAGTACGTTTAGGAAGACTAAATTGTAACCAAAGGATAATTCGTTCTCTGAAATTAATAGTACACTGTGATAAATAAATTTTCAGAAAAAAACGTTTTATTACTATTTTGAAGTTTACAGAAGAAATTCCTCAGTCTGTCATCAAACATCATCAAAACAAGTAAGTAAAACAGAGTAAGACCGTTTTTTGTTGTAAAAATATTAAAACAGAGTCAAAACATACTGTTTACATGAGGACTAATAGTATTTTTTCTTTTACAGACAAATAAGGTAAGTACAGAGTATCTCTAAAAGATTCTAAAGTGCAGCATGTGGCTAAAATGCTTTGCGTGTTTTCTTGCTTATTGATATCAAGGAACAAACTCATATAAGAATAAATAAATTCACTCTAGAATTATAAATATTTGAAAATATTTAGGAGTAAAGGAGTTGACAGAATTGTCTAAGCTGGGATGGTCTCACAGTTCAGACATTCGACAAGAGTTTTGGCTTGGCAACTTTTGCACATATACTTCTTGCACTTGAAACATACGCTTGATGTTTTTTCCCCTTATGTCGTAATATAATCCAACATCTCGTGAAGAACGTCGAGGCAGGCTCAAAAACAATTTAGAGTTTCAAAACCGGTGTTATTGACACAAAATGACCACTACCTGTCATGGCGATCGGATACGGACGTGTGGGTTGTACTATAAAGCATTGTGACTTTCTTTCAACTCACTTAATTGTTTCTTGTTTTTGCACTTTTGTTTATACGTAACTGTAACGGTTTTCTTTCCTGCAGAACTATGGGTGCGTGTTCGGAGTGTAAGATAGTTATATCTAGAGGGGAATCAGAAGTTCTCGCTTGTGTTAAGTGTGGCATTCTAGTGCATTTGGCCTGTGCTAATTTCGGAATCTCAAAAAAATCTTTTGAAAAACTTAAAAAG
>CAKNYM010050920.1:182581-206102 GCA_932195095.1 Andricus curvator
AGACAAGATCTACGGGATGAATTTATTGCAAGACGTAAGGTTAAGAGAGACTTCTCTACTTTGAACATGGGATGGACTGCCAACGAAAAGCGTTTTATTTACCTTCGTGAGGCATTAACACCACTGAATAGAAGGATTTATGCCATTGCTCTCGGTCTTCGTAGAGAAAAAAAAAATCAAATACTTGTGGATTGCTGGCGGAAAAATTTTCTGCCGTAAGGAGGATAGCTTGCCACGAATACATCTGTCGAACATCCAATCTCTTGAAGGACTACAATAGCAACTACTCTCTAGGTCCATAATGTATTTGATAATTTTTTATAGTCGATCATTAGCACTACTCTATCGTTTATGCTGCTTCTACATAGGTAAATATCTGTTTTATTTTAAATATTGCTGCATGCTGGCCATTCTGGACACTGTGCCTTCTGAAGTTAAATATCAACAATTTTGTATTTTTTACTGCGCTAGTTCAGCCTTGTACTGCCTCTACAAATTAATCTTTCTTATACTATTTTTATACATCACGAGCTTTATAGTGCTTATTGCTTTTCTAACTTTTAATTCTTTATGTGCCTTATTCCCTGTTTTCAAATGTAATCAAGTGAACTGGATTTTGTTGGCTACTACTCTCTGTTACTTTAGTTTCACAGAAAGATATTGTCAACTAATTTACGTATTTCAGACACTTCTATATTTAACTATACTTGAACTTTATCTATCACTCTCTTAATGGAAACTTTGAATATTTGTCACGTTAACTCTCAGTCTTTACCTGCTCATTACCTTGAATTTAAACATCACTCTATGTCCTGTTCCTATCATATCATAGCCGTATCCGAGACCTGGCTCACGTCTAATATTTCTTCGAGCCTCGTAGCACTTGATCATTACACACTTTTTCGCAGAGATAGAGATGAGAGAAGAGGAGGTGGGGTCTGTCTCTATATTCATGACAGCTTCAAGGGTATACAGGTGAGAGTGGGTCCTCTTGCCAATTACCCTACTGCTGAGTACCTTTTTATCAAGGTATCGTCGCCTCAGGACAGTGTGTTGGTGGGTGTAATTTACAAACCTCCTAATGCCTCCTACGACAGGGAACTTGAGACTGACATATTTGACCTTATACCCAATTATAATTACATTGTACTCACCGGTGATCTAAACACAAATCTTAATGCTACCAACAATTTAACTCACTATTTAAAATCAGTAGTGTTCTCAGCCGGATTATCTATAGTTCCCCATGATACCACCCACCACACTGTTCATTCTAGTACAAGGATTGACTTGATGATTGTTGACGATTTAGACAAGGTGATTTCTTCTACTCAACACTCAATCTCATTTCTCTCAAACCATGATCTTACCAGCATCCAATACCAGTTCTCCTTTAATCCCTCCTCTAGTGTAACTCCTCTGTCCATACGCAATCTTAAAAATATAAATGAAACTGAATTTCTTGAACACCTCTCTACTTATGACTGGAATAGCATTTTTACTGAAAAGGATATAAATAGAAAGGTGATTTGTCTGACTTCATTTTTATCTTCAGCCTTTGATAATTTTGCGCCTCTCCATACCCTTAAAGCAAAGAAGAAGTCCACTCCTTGGAGCACTTCTTATATCAAAGATTTAATAAAAGAAAGAGAGAAAAAACGTAGATTGGCTAAAAGAACTAAAAATAGTATTATTCAAGCCGAATTTCGTTAATTGAGAAACTTAGTACAAACCAAAATCCGGGATTTATACAATCAATATAATTACAACTCTATCAAAAATAGAAATAAAAATGAAAACATCTGGCTTCTCTTAAGACGGCTTGGACTTATTCCTTCCAAACACTTGGCTCCTGATAACAATTTTTCCCCTGCAGACCTTTTGACAGCTTTTACTACAAAATCCAGACTCCTTGCAAGCAGCACTTCTTCCCTGTCCTCAGTTCCCTCTACCTTTGATGATATGAAGTTATTCTTTTCTGACATATCGAAAGAAACCCTACTTAAAAAACTCTTCGAGGTAAAATCAAATGCTCAAGGATCTGACGGTATTTCAATTAAAATGATTCGCCTTGCTTTACCAGTCATTGGCCCTATTCTCTTGCACATCTACAATGCATCTCTGCAGGTGGGAATATTTCCTGATGCCTGGAAAGAGGCGATTATTCGCCCTGTTCCTAAAATATCTAACCCTACCTCTCCCAAAGACTTTCGTCCTATATCTATCTTATGTGCTTTGTCCAAACCTTTCGAACGTATTGTCCATCAGCAACTTACTGCACACATTGAAACAAACAATTTAATGGACCCAATGCAATCTGGGTTCCGTGCAAGGCATAGTACACTTACAGCTTCACTTAAAGTAACTTCTGACCTTAAACTTGCAATTAATAGGAGGGAAATAACGGTTGCTGTCCTTTTTGATTTTTCTAAGGCGTTTGATACAGTTAACCACAATCTACTATTGACTAGGCTTAAATCGCTTCACCTCTCGAATATGGTTGTTAAATGGTTTGAATCATATCTTAGTAATCGTTCTGAAAGAGTACAAATTAGCAATGGCGACCGGTCTGATTGTGGGGAGGTTAAGAGTGGTGTCCCTCAGGGATCCACACTTGCACCCACTTTATTTAATATTTATACCTCTGAACTTGGTAGCGAACTTCGTCATTGCAACTATCACAAATATGCTGATGACTTTAAGCTTTACCTTTCCGGGCCTATTGCCAATCTTAAGAGCTTATTTCAAAAGGCACAGGCGGATATTGATCTAGTGGTGCAGTGGGCCTTGAGAAGTGGCCTCACTCTAAACCCTGCTAAAACTATGGCCATAATCATAGGACCTTCTTCCTCTCCATCACTTGAAACAATTGCAACCCTACCTCCTCTCTTGATCGATGGACGGCTCATCCCCTTGATGGAATCTGTGAAAGATTTAGGCTATATTCTTAATCGCTCTTTTACTTGGAATGAACAAGTTGCGGATATTTCAAGGAAAACGTTTAGAGTCCTCCAACAGCTTAACAGGAATAAAGAATCACTTCCTACTTCAACGCGTATCCTCCTAGGTAAAAGCCTCATCCTTCCTTTCTTTGACTACGGTTGTGTGGTATATGACGATATTGCTGATGAGCTAAATGCTAAGCTTGAGCGTACGCTTAATGCTTGCATTCGGTTAATCTATAACATCCCCAAAAGTGAACATATTACTCAGTATAGAGAAAGAGCAGGACTCCTCAACATCGCCAAAAGAAGACAATTTTTTATGGGTAATTTACTTTATAGCCTATTCAGTAATGAAGCTCCGCACTATCTTCTTAATCTCTTCCATTTTATTGACAAAGATCAACCAACACATTCCAAACTCCGTGAAAGGAAAACAGTACTAAAAATTCAGCCACACCGCACGTGTAAAATGCAAAGGTCTTTTGTTATTCGTGGTGCTCGCCTTTGGAACAAACTACCTATAAGCATCAGAAATGCACCTTCACAATTTGTCTTTAGAAAACTCCTTTTCGGTTACTTATTTAACATAGCAAATCCTACCCTCGAAATCACACATTGGTAACACTTAAATCCTTAATTAAATATATATATATATATATATATATATATATATATATATATATATATAAGTGTGTATATGAACGCGTGTTCACTATTAAGTATGTATATTTGCGTATGTATATTTTGAGTATCCTTTTGTTGATATCCTATATCTAATTATGTGTATTATAGTCTATTTCTTTACTCTTGTTAAATACTTATTTTTGATTTCAATCGTCAAATCGATCGCCGTCACATTTTAATTGTAATATATATCACCTGTTCCTTATAGGGCTATTTAGCCCTAGGAACTTTTCATAAATAAATACAAATACAAATACAAAATTGCGGTAAACTGCGTAGCGATAAAAAATGACCCACGTGGTACTCCAGGTATGTATAACAAGTAAATTTTTCATACTTCTAGGTGGGCTAGAAAGACGAAATTTTTGTAAGTTGTACAACACCATAAATGATTAAAAGTCATGGGAGTGTTTGTTCCTCCGATGATTATAGACGGGGGTACGGCCCTCGAAAAACCCTCGTGGGTCAAAAATGACCCACGTGGTACTTCTAGTGTTGATTAAATTATTATCAACGATCTATATTGTTTATGTTTGATAAAGCTTGAAGTAAATGAATGACTTTTAAGGCAATTGTACATCGTTTTTGGTCAGAAAAATCAATTAAACTATGAGAAAAACTCATTTATAAAGAATTTGTTTGTAAATTTTTATAAAAACAGTAATTGTTAACTTATGCTAATTTTTTGTCACAAATTATGACTCTCATGAAAAATATTAGCAGCTAGTGTGTAGCAAACAATTTTTTCTATGAGAAAAAAACACTAATAAGAATTTGTTTATAAAAATTGTTTATAATGATTAGGAAAACTTTCTGTGAATTCGATCTCGAGGGTTTCCACTTTGTTTGTATTTATAATAATATGGTGCTCATTTCACGAGCATTTTGCTTCCTCATAGAGAAAGCATTGGTTATTTTTTTTTCAATAATAGGCAAATCAAAGTCTTCATTTTGCTCAATTCAAAAACAGAAATATACAAAAAATATAAAATTACAAAATGATACCAAAAAATTTTTAATAAAAAGACAAATCACACAAATCAAATTTTGTATTCGAAATGATAATTTTTCGAGCTAGAAAAGGGAAGGGAAAAGTTCTGTCGGGCCCTATCCCTTTCCCAGCTTTATAATTTCTTCACAAAAATTTTCGTAATTACTCTATTTAAAAATGTATGATCGAAAAGTCTTTTCCGTTCTTGCATCAATTCTCAATTATGTTAGTGAAAAAAGTTTTACGATAAAAAAAACCGTATTTTTTAAATATATAAATTACCATAACTTCCCAACTCTTTATAATGTGTATTAATATTATAGGTCAATCGATTCGTCTCGGAGCAAGGAATTTTCAATATTTTTGCATCAACTTTAAATTATGCTAATGAAAAAAGTTTTACTATAAAAAACCGATTTTCAGAATATTATTGAGTGATTACAAAAATGCAAAGAATATTTTTAGAAATCCTTAGGTCAGTTTCAAGATATTAGTCGGAAAAATAAGCCCTCCAAATTCCATCAATTTATCTGCGACCGTTTTCAAGTTATCGTGTTCACAAAAAGTGTGACATCCACACACACACACACACATCCGGACTATTGCTTAGACCATTGTATTAGACATTCTTAAATTGACGAAGCTTTAATTAAATGAATTTAAAAATTTTGGAAAATGTTACCATTACAAAACTTCCTCAATGAGGAAGCAAAAAGGATTAATATTGCCAGTGTATACAATTTTATTCTTGGCCTTTGGCCAATCCAATTAGAGTGTCCTAAACTGAAGGTTGTCTGAATGTCTAATCTGAAGGTGTTCTAACCGAAAAACAAAAATTGTGCACTCAAGAAAGATTAACAAATTTGTTATGCATCACTTTTTGATATGATGCGTGCTTTTTGTTCTATTCGTAAAAAAACGACATTGAAAATAAAAAAAATAAAAATTCTTGAACAAACAAAGCAAGGTACGAAAAAAACTCATCAAATGATCCACATATTAGTTATTAATCATTTTCACATAGTACGAGTAGATTTTCTTTTAATCGTGAAAAATAAGACTAAGAATAAAGAAACTAAGTTTTTGGAAAAACGACACAAGGGACGAAAAAAAACGAATAGACATAAGTTGTCCAATCGAAAAAGATCTACGCTAGGATGTGTATTTTTGGTTTAAATCGTGAAGATAACATTGAAAAAAAATTTAATTAATTGAAAAACCACACAAGTTGCAGTAAAATGTTTAATAACAAAATTGTTTTTTTTTTCATGGAATGAGCACTTTTTTCAATTACAAAAACAAGACAATGGAAATACGTCTGTTTTGATATCAATGCATATTGTGAATTGTAATAATATACATTCATTGAAATTATACATTTTTCAGGGTAAAACGAAAAAATAAGTCAAAGCAGGCGCCTACAAGGAAGGGTTTCGTAGCCTATTAAAACGTTAATTTAAGTCTTAACAGAATCTCAATACAAAACATCGTTAAACTTTGTAAACAAATTTAAAAAAAAAATTGTTGGCTCTTATGACCTTTTGCTGTGCCAAATGTTGGCGCTTATGCCCTTTTGTACGAGGGACGGACGGACACCCGACCGAAACCATAAGGGTTTCAGCCCTGGGCTACGAAACCCTAAAAACAAAACCTCAATCATTAAAAGATTTTTTCAAGTTAAGTCACAATTTATTTCAAGAAGATACCAAAACCAGTGTTTAAAGTTACCTATGCCAGTGTCTAAAGTACCTCACACCCAAAGTGCGCATGCGTAGCTTTTTCACCAGTGCATAAAGTAAGCCATCTTCAAACTGGGCATGCGCGAAAATTGTTTCGCACACAGTCTGCTCAAAAAGGTCCTTTAGACACCATTTAAAAGCATGAAAATGTCAACTTTTGAGGTATATGTTGCAAAAATAAATTTTATTTCTTATTTTGCAATATCTGAATAAGCAATCACAGGCCGAGGTACAGAAATAAATGTAATATACATTTGATATAATGGTGTTAAAATAATGTAGAAAAGTTTGCATTTTGGACAAAATTGAGTGCGAAGCACGAGATGCGTGATGAGAATGTGTTCGCTGAAGCCGAAGAGGCTTTAAAAAAAGATAACTCACAATCACAAAATTGCAGTTGTCGATGCTTTGACCTTTAATTTTGAAAGGTTTATCTACAAATGTGGGGAAAATACTAGCGTGAAGCGCAAGATAAATATATTATCGAGCGCGAAGCGCGAGAACAACAGTCGCCCGCCCTAGGCGCGCTCAAACTTGCCAGTGAAGCGAGCCGCGTGCCCAGCGCTCGCTTTATGCTGAAATGGTTCCCAACCGTCCCAAAATGTCTTCCCTGGCCTATAACGTGGGGAAAAAAAGGATGATTTCTGGCGTATTTTAATTTGCGAATATCAAAACTCAAACATAATTCTGAAAATTTTAGGTGTGCATATAGTGAGGGTGTCATTCAGGGGTGAGCCCGAGCGGTCTCACTTGGTCTGAAATTCTAGTAATTAAAAACAATTTTTCACCTTTTTCAATTTTCAAATATCAAAAATCAAACTGGTCATCTTTAACATTTTAGGTGTACATGTTCGAAGAATAGAAAAAAAAAACGTTTTTGGCATTTGTCAAATTTTAGATATCGAAAATCAAACGTGCCATTCATATCATTTTAGATGTGGATATAAACCTGTTAACCTGTTTGGACTTATAAACATATAAGGGGCCATAATTTTCATGAACATTTGCTAACCATAAATTTATCCTTTCACATCATCCCAAAAATATATACTGTTACTTTGGGCATGAGTATATTACAGAAAAAATAGCGGTGTTGCCACCAATGTTTTATTACAAAAAAGTTGTTACGAAATAACAATAATTTTTAACGTCTTTTCGTAGAAGGATGCTCACCCAACAACCGCCTTTTCGAAATTATTGCCCGATCTATTTCGCATTCATCCACATACATTTTCATGAATTTCTATAAATTTTGGAAATTAATGAAAATTTGGGAAATTTATCGAAAATTAAGAGCAATAAAATTAGATAAAATCATGAACATGTATTAATTTTATGGAAATTTGTAGGAACTAAGGAAATTTGCAAAAATTTATGAAAATTTAATAAAATTGATATTTATGAAATGTATGGAAATTTATGTAATTTATAGAAATTGATGATAACTTGCTGAAAATTATGCAAATTTGTGGTAATTTACCGGTAACTTTTTATACACTTCTCCTGGACGTATGCGCAATAGCATAATATGTAATACGCAATAGCGTTATATAATGGAAAGAAAGTTTTAGGTGCACAGACCGCACGTGAAAAAATTCTACGGAGAGCATTCTACGAAAATTCCATGTGGTAATCCCACATGTAAATTCCATACGAAAATTCTACAAACATTTCTACAAGCTAGTTGTGGACTGAGTTTGACTTCTGGTGATAAGCTGCGCTCTCGGAAATCACACTCCGGACATCACACCCTTGCATCAGGTATGCGAACAACATCTGGAATTGTGGAAAACATGTGGAATTTCCATATGGAATTTACATGTGGAATTTCGACATGGAATTTCCAAACGGAATTTCCGTAGAACGCTTTCCGTAGAATTTTTTCTCCAGAACGAAACGGATTTGGAAGATACATTTTTGCAACGTATATTGGCATACGCGTGTGACATACTGGCAAAAATTTTTGCTTCAAGCCTTATTAATTTTTATTATTCATTCAAAGTGTTCAACTCAAGGGTACACATGAATATTAAAATTTGTAACATATGTTGGGAAAAATTTTAGTTCCAGCTGTAATAATTTTTGAAAAAATCTTTATTACATAGCATGAAATGAAATTTTTTCCAAACTAGGTTCAAAAATTTCCTATTCAATCTTTATGTGTATCCATGAACTGAATTTCCTGCTAACATATGGTAGCAAATTTTACTTCACATTTATCTCCTTCCTTCTCCGTACCTAAAAATGTGACCTTTTCAGTTTCAAAACTGTAGAACTAAATGTTTTACCCCACCCTGAATGCAAGATATTTTGAAGTATGATTGTTTTAATAATATAGTATGTGTACTTACAAACAGAAATGCCAAATAATGTCAGTACGAAGAAGAACGCGATAACCGTAACAGTTGTCATCTTTCTCGAAGTTGGAACTAGAACCTTGGATCTTGAAATAGCTGTATGTACTTATATAGACACTAGCCTTCACGTCATTCTGACAAACATTACTACTATTACTACATTTAGGCAGTGAAGTGGCGTTTTTTCCTTATATCAAGAATCTGTTTACTATCCTTGAGAATATTAGATGCTCGGGACCTAGACTCGATCTGCACGTGTCAATTGGAAAGAAGCGACGCGTTGCCAACGGATTTACACTAACGCAAAAACTTTTGTCAATATTCTTAATAATTGTTACTTGCGGTTTGTTATGGATACTTGCTGATTATTTCTAATGCAGCGTTAGGATTACGGAATTAAAAATGATGTATGTTGTATGACGATACAGGGTCTAGTCAAATCCTGAAAAAAATCACATGACGCTTCCAGGTTTTTTTTCCCCCGTAGTTATCTCAAGTTTTTGCCAGGTGTAATTTTTTATGGTACGGAAATATTTTGATATTTCGCATTTTTTAAAACAGTCGACTCGGAATAGGGGAGACCGGGGCGAGATGAGCATACGGGGTCAAATGAGACACTGCATTTTCTCTCAAAATATGTGATTTTTGTTGTTGTTCTTTTCAGAAATGACATGAATAATTATTATTATTATTATACCATTAAGCCATTTCCCTTTCGGGATAGGCGTGACTTGCTCGTTTGGAATATAGTAGTGTGTATATGGGTATATAGGTATAGATTAGATAGGTATATAGGTGTAAAGTAGGTAGGTATATAGGTATGAGGTAGATAGGTATATAGGTGTTAGGTATAGATATTTTAGATTGATCTGGAATTCTCGTGTTATTTATTTAAATTACACCTTTATTCCGCAACACTGCTCCGACCCAGGTTGCTGGTCAATCTCTCTAGCTGTCACGTCGCGAGCAATAGGCGAGGGTAGTATGGGCAATAGGAAAAGAGAGAGACCAGTGTGCTGATTATGTCAGGCTGGTAAGACCTGACCAATTATTTGTTTGTGGGTTTGTGTGTCACTTATCAGCCCTACGCGGACTGTGTCAGAGTACAGTGTTTAAAATTAGTAAGAGATGGTTGCTTGAATAATTGTTTTATTATAAGGAGTAAGAACAGATTTAAAAGTTACATTAAATGAACTTACATTTACCTTTCGATGCTAGAAAGGGCAAGAGAGTGAGTTGTTTTGTCGGTTGGATCTCCGCGTTAATTGTAAAACACCGACGGAGTTTTACCGGATGATAAATTGAATAAACTCGGAAGTAATTCAATAGTGAAGAGGTGTACGAACACTTTTCAATAGTGGTAGTGCGATACAGGGTTCTATAACAGTCACCCTATCCACACTTGAGTAAATTTATCAAAGCGATTTGTTAATCGTAGATCGAAGTGAACAGTATGACTGCCGAAAACGTAAGACAATTGACAGGGATGCCGTTGGGGTTTATATATGCGGGATCCTCCATGCTCCATGCTCCATGCGGGATCTCTTGCTCTTTCAGGAATATGAATTCTACTACCAAGTTAATTACGTGTAATGTGTTTAGTCAGACACTATTGGTTACCGTGTGTGTGACTATTTACATACTCATTTCACTAGTGTTACGTTGTACATTGTTTGATAACTGATGTGTTATATATGGCATTAATTAATGTATTAGTTTATACATATGTATCTACTAATATTCTACATCTATATATTCGGTTCCTTCGTTATTATTTAACATATTAGAATTAATAGTACATTCATATGGTAATGGTATAAATATGATTATCCTATGACGGTAACATCTGTAAGTAACATCTTTCTGTTACCGATATTTTATCTCCTCATGGTAAGTGCCTCAGTTTATCATACGCTTGTGACGTTACCGACCGCGGATCATTTATCGCTGGAAGCTATGTAGCAAGCGTCGCGATTAACCACATGAGTAATTACCATAAGTAGCTTATCTGTTCTACTTATCGTTAGAAGTTACGTAAAAATTTTAAAATTTTAACCGGGACGTAACATAGCGATCACTCCAAGTGAAGAGCCTCACAAAATTGTTATGTGTGGTTCTCCACTTGGGCCCATTAGTATCCAAGGTCTTTGTTTCAGGCGTCATTCATTCTACTGTCACTCTGTTTACAAACTATTTGTCGCCACACTTTTCTGTCCTGGCATACTACTCTAGCTTCCTTCACGTCCATGCATTTTTTCATGCAAGCTCTTGTGTTTCTATGGCTTCTTATACCTCTTCGGATTAATGTCTCATTTACAGATTCTAACCATTCTTTCGGCGTTCTACCTCTGGGCATTCTGCCATTTACTTTACCTTTATACACTTGTTTGGTCAGTCGTTCATCTTTCATTCTTTCAAGATGACCGAACCATCTTAACTGATTTCTTTCCCATGTGTCAACTATTGTCTCTTTGCATATTGTTAAATTGTTTTTTTTGTAGAAAATTAATCCTGTTGGTTATCAATTGAACTACTTGGTTGAGATGCTTGGTTTAGAGGCTCGAGATGCAACGTTTCAGTTAAAAATTCATCTCTTTGGTTGAAAATTGAACTACTTCGGTCACATTTTTTAAAAATTTTAAATGTTAATATTCAATTTTTGGAGGAAAATTCATCATTTTTAATTGACACTTCAACTATTTCCTTGAAAATCTATATTTGTCGGTAGAAAATTAATTAATCCAAAGGATCTGCAACAAAAAGGAATTCCTTTTGCTGAAAAGGAATCCAAAATGATAAATGGTTTCTAAATGAGCCCAAAGTATGGATTGAAACGGTTCCAATGGAGCCCTTTTTTCACTTCTGCCTTGACTTCTTTACGAAGATTTTACAAGTTAATGATGCACATTTTACTTTGTAGTTCAGATTAAATAATATTGCACTGGAAAACATTCAATTAAGAAACTAAAATTATAGACAGTAAGTATTCTTGAAATGAAGATAGTGGACATGAAATAGGACAGTTCTTAAGGTTATGTTGAAAATCCGACATTTTCAACTGCGCATGGGGCAAACAAGCACGGTACTATTCAAAATTGTATAATATAAACTTGCAATATTAGGGGATGTTCAAAAAATACGTAACGCTTTGTTCCAAAAATTTTGACCCCCCCCCCCTCCCCCGTACGTAACGCTTTTTCTACAGTAAGTGTATGTAACTTCAACATTAGCGTAACGCTCGAGATTATTCACCCTCCACCACCCTAAAGGCGTTACGTATTTTTTGAACGGCCCATCACGTTAATATTACCTTTTTTTAAGAAAATAGGTATTTCTGTCATTTTTAATTTGTTGTCAAAAATAATACAAAATGTTTGTTAATATTTATCAGTATGATTATTCATAGTACTTATTGATTTCAAATAGGCCCGCGCTTTTAGGCACATTCGCAGTTTAAAATATAAATAGCCATCTATCGGATATCAACGAACTAAAAAGGAACCCTAAAAAAGTGTTCTATTGGAGACTCAGTTCTAAATGATACCAACTTTTACTTGAGCCGCAACATTA
The DNA here is from genome assembly GCA_932195095.1 of Andricus curvator. Lineage (NCBI taxonomy): Eukaryota > Metazoa > Arthropoda > Insecta > Hymenoptera > Cynipidae > Andricus > Andricus curvator. The sequence continues at coordinate 194,868 of CAKNYM010050920.1, forward strand.
CATTACATTTTTCGAGCTGGTAAAGGGAACGGAAAAGTTCTGTCGCAACCTATCCATTTTCCCGCTTTGTTTACTGTATTTGAAAATTTATGATCAAAAAGTCTTTTCTATTCATGCGTCAGCTTTGAATTATGTTAAAGAAAAAAGTTTTACTAAAAAAACCGTATTTTCATATATTATGCATTACCATAGCTTCCTTACTCTTCAATAAAATGTATTATTATTATAGGTATTAAGTAAAAATTAATCAAAATTAATCTAGTTTGTTGAAAATAACACAATTTTTCTAAAAAAAAGTATCCTATTTGGTTCAAAAATCAACTGCTTTCTTGAAAATTCGTCTTTTTTGGTTAACTCCGCTTGTTTTTAATTTAAAATAAATATCGGTTTTGGTTCAAATATCAACTATTACATTTTTCGTTAAAATTTCATCTCTTTTGGTTAGAAATTCAACTATTTTCTTGAAAAATCATTGTTTTTGTTTCAAAACTCATTTCTTCAACAGCATCCTGCACTGCTTTGTACAGAAACGCTCCTTTGCCCGCTTCTTCATGTTTACTGGCCATTTTAAGAAGAGGGTCTTGTCCATTTGCAACTATATGTGCTGTACTCGGAGTAATCCTGTTGTGAAGACATTCAAGATTCAATATTCCGTGACCACCTAGCTAGGCGGCGTGAGATGTAAAGTCGCGGAACAGATGACTTAAGGTGCATACTTTTGTTCATTTGCAAAACCTTTCGCGTCCCGATATCAAGGAATCTGAGCCCGTCGTTCGTCCATGGAACCACTCCAAATGAAAAGAGTACTACCGGGACGGCAAGCATGGTCGTCGCAGATACTTTGTTCCTCGCCGACAATTCGAAAGACCATATCCGTCGGATAAGACGTTTGCATCTGCATCGGATAGTAGATAGATAAACGTTTATTTTTCAGCCTGTTGGCCTTAAAAACTTGATTTGCTCACACTTCCATTTTTTACACAATTTTCTTAAAACTAACCCTTAAAACTAACATCCTTCCACACCTTATCTCTAACGCCGCTCGCTCTTATCGCATTGCCTTCCTCGCTTCGCCTCACCTCGCACGCATGTCCCTACTTTCTCGCTTTGCCTCGCATTACCAAACTCTGCTTCCGCGGCTAATACCTGAAACTTATCTACTATTTACAATATTTACATTAACTTATATTTACTTCCTCCTCTATTTACAATCTTTCCTTCTCCACTCCTCCTTCCTTTCTTTTCTTCTCCATCTTACCCAAGACACCCTTCACCCTTGATACTGCTCTTTTGTCTCCCCTTTCACGCATCAATACCTCCATGCTCATCCCACTCCTTTCCACCTCTACGCACTCCTCCAACCAGTGCTCCACTTTTGCCTCCCCCTTCCCACATAGTCCACACATCTTCTTTTCACTATCGAGCCAGAACCTATTAAAACCCTCCATGCACCCACATCTCATGCTCGCTATAAGCTCCTGACTTCTTTTCTCTCCTTTCTCACACAAATATTGCGCTCTCGCCCTTGGCATAATCCACACATAGTTCCCATTAAACCTTGTCTCTCTTATTCTCTCTTCCCCTGCTGTCTTCTCTCTTTCCCTGCCGTTTTTTTAACCAACTCATATACCTTCCTTCCTTCCTCATGCATGCTCCTCACTTCATCCATCTGCAGTCCATTCGTTCTAAAATACCTTTCTCATTCAACCTCCATCTTCCCACCCCCTCTCCTGTTCTCCTTCTCCCACCAACACTCCCTAACCAGCTTACTTCCCCGTCTTCCAAAAATTTCTCCTCATATTTACACGCCCGACTCCCCGCTAGAATCCCTACACTCGTTCTCCCCGTCTCCCTCCTGACAATATAATTAGGCGTGTTCCTTGCCAGCCCCAGTGTCCACTTAACATACCTCTCCTGTGTCCTATTTACCTCTTCGCTTTCCTTCCACCCCCACACCTGTACTCCATCCAAAGCACGCTCATCACTAGTGAGTCAAAAAATTTCATTCTCCTTCCAAAATCATCTGCGAATAACTTCTTTCCCAACCCCCACACCTGCCTCATCACCACATTTGCCCTCCTCACTCTCTCCTTTATGTGACCATCCACTCCGCCATCCCTCCGAAACAAGAAGCCCAGTTACACAAACTCTTTCACCTCCTGCACCGCCTTTCCCTTCCACTTCCTCTCCCCTTCTTTACCCCTTCCACCTCCTTTTCTGAACACCATAACCGTGGACTTTTCCGCATTCAGTTCTAACCTGTTCTTATCCAGGTATCTTCTCAACCTCTTCATCATTTTCTTCAAGGCCTCCTCGCTTTTTGCCAACAACACTATGTCATCTGCATACGCTAGTGACCAAATTCTAACCCCTCCTATCTTGACTCCTCCTACCACTCCGGCCTCCAGATTACTTTCCATATCTGCAATTAAAATCCCAAAAAGCGTTGGGCTAAGTGGACACCCTTATCTTAACCCCCTATCCATCCAGAATCCCTCCGAAATCCCCTGCCCTCCTCTTACCTTATCTTTGGTCTCTTCATATATCTCCCTTATCCTCTCGATCAGGCCCCTCTCCACTCCCTTATCCACCATCATCTCCCACAACCTCCCTGTTAATCGCTGGATTAGGATGGGGTTTTCTCGTAAAAGACCCAACTCGATTTAAAATTGTAGTTCAAACTCTTCTTTATTGTTTCTCACTGTCGTGCTCTTGAAGACCATTCAAACACAAACTTTCAGCCATCCTTGAGTTGCTTTCGGTGCCGTTCCAGAGTGTCGCAGAGGCGCCGCAGCTCTCCGGCGTTCTCGTCTCTCAAAGGGCGAAGATTGTGCAGCGCACTGATGTGGTCCTGGGCAAGCAGTCTCGGATATTCACAGCGTGCAATCAGCATATCCCATACAGCAGTGTAGTTGGCAACAGGGACACTCGATCTTCATTCTCGATTTCAGCAGGTTGGTCTTGGGTGTTAAATCCCAAGTCCACGCGATAGGCACAGGCGCACTGATCCCATAAAGCAAGAACCCTCCCTAATTTTCAAGAGAGGAAATCGCGCACTCAACGGTCACTGAAAAAACATCCGCGACACTCACCACGGCACGCGACCAATTTTCAGGACCCACATCCAACAATAAAGAAAGGGGCGAGTGCAACAATAAAAGGGGGGGGGGGGCAAGTGCACAACCGCACATGCACAATCTCCACACAACCCCCACCACGAACCCCACGAACCGACGCTCGGACCCAAACCAAGAAAGCGGCCCTTGACGAAACAATAACAAACAAAAGAGCACCTGCTACACCCCGATCACAATGAGCGAGCAAACCCACAAAGAACTGCAGAACGAACCAACAACGAAGACGCCCGTTCCACACGGCAGCGAAGTCGAAACTGCCCGAAAAGCCAAAAATTCAGTCGAACCAAGCTGGAGAGCAGCGCCAGTGGTGACGAGGCGTACCACTTCTCGGCGCACGCACCCCATGGTGCATCTTCTTCAGAACAAGGATTGCGGGCGATTCAAACACTCCCCCAATCCACCGACGGAAACGCGCCTTTTAGAACCACAAAAAACGCGTACACTCTCGACCCCTTCTTCGCTAATTCCCTATCCACCACGTGCTGCAGAACGTAGATATTGTCGATAGTACTCCTACCGCATCCTCTCTGCCGCCATCATCGCGTATACTTTATACGCCGTATTCATTAGCGTAATCCCTCTATAATTTTCCTGCCTATCCCTATCTCCTTCCTTATACGGAGGCACTATTAACCCTTCTCTTCACCCTCGCGGAAATCCCTCCCCTCTCCATACTTTCTTCACTACCTCCTTCAGCCTCTCCCTAACCTCTTGTGTACTAAACAGCCATGCTTCGTTCTCTAACCCATCCAGCCCTGCTGATTTTGACCTTCTTAACTTCCTAATCTGTTTCTCTATCTCCTCGTCATTCAACTCCTCCATCTCTGCCTCCCCCATTCTTCTGCGCTCCCATCATCTCTCTTCCTTGAATCGGAGCCCTGAAATGATTCTTTAAAAAATTCCCTCCACTCCTCACTCCCTATCTTCTCGCTTATCTCTACTTTACGCTTCCTGAACCTATTTATTATCTTCCAGACGTCCCCCTCTGTCTTAAAATTTCCTAACTCCTCCTCCAGCTCTTTCTCCTTTTCCTGTTCCTTCTTCTTACACATCAATCTAAACCCCTTCCTCATTTCTACGTACTCCTCCCTTTTCGCAGTACCCTCTTTCCACTTCTTATACTTCATCTTCACCTTCCTTTTCATCTTTTTACATTCCCTATCCCCCCACGGCTTCACCATTCCTTTGTTCATCTTTTTGAATACCTTCTTTTGCACACACCCTTCCACTTCCTCTTTTAAATCCTCCCATATCTCTTCCATCGTCTCCCCTTCGAAGCGTACCTTCCTTCTCTACTGCGAATCTCTCGATCTCCTCCCACCCTTGCATATTTATGACTACATAGTCTATCACCGATACCCCCACCTTACCTAAATTTTTTTACCTACGTATTCTCCCTCTTTGTCCCCAGTTGCCATACCATTTGCCACCGTCCAGCCTCTATCCTCCATCCAGTGCCTTAGAATCTCCCCCGCCTTAGTTATTAACTTATCCTCCGAATTCCTTTCGAAGCTCACCCCTTCCCTGTAAAGGCCACCTTCCCTCCCCATCCTCGCGTTAAAGTCCCCACCCAGTACCACCATACCCTCCTCTCTTTCACTTAACAGGTCATCCACCCTTTCTTTAATTCTTTTCATCCCATCCTTATTGTACACTGTCACAAACTTACATGTTACCCCTCCTATCTTTACTTTCCTCATTTGCACTTCCTCCCCCTCTTTCTCTCCGTGAGCTTCTTCCTCTAATCCATCTCTAACCCCCGTTATAATTCCCCACTAGCCCTTCCTTTCTTCTTCACTCTGACCGCCTCCTGGAGTCTTCACCTATACCCTCTTGGCAGCTTTGGCTCTATTCTATCTCATTCCTTTCTTTCCACCCACGTCTCTACCAGTCCCACCACATCAAATTCCTGGATATACCTCAAGAACTCCTCATCCTTCTTCTTTACCCCTGCTACTTTCCAGTAAAGCACCTTCACAACTCCTCTACCCTGCATTACCCCCACCCCCTACTTCCTACGAAACAAATTCCCCTGCACTTCCTTCAACACCTCTTTCTCCTCGTCCCATAGCGACATTTTCTCGTCTATTTTTATTTTCTGATATACTACCTTCGCCGATCTCCCTTCATTCCTCTCCCTCCTAGTTCTCCAACTCCACAACCGCCACTTCTTTCTCCCCTCCAACTTAACTTTCCCTACCCTGCCTTTATCCCACCCTATGCTCTGTAGCAGCGCTTCCAAGCCCTCCCTTTCTTCCCCGCTCTTCAGCTTCAACCCTCTTATCACAAAATTATTTCTCCTGTCTGCCTTCTCCCTTCTCTCCATTCTCAACTCCATTGCCCTTACCCTTTCCCTATCCGCCCTCTTCTCCTTTTCATTCCTACGCTCTCCCACTTTCTCTTCTATCATATTCCTTACCCTCCCCCAAATACCTTTAGTCTCGCCCCCGCTACCCCTGTTTCCTATTTCCTTTTCCGTCCTGCCTCCACCTCATCAAGCCTTTTTCCGTCCTTTCTTTCCACACCCTAATCTCCTCTTCCATCTGTTCTATTTTAACTTTTTTTTTTTTCTCTAACCCATCTACTCTCTCTCTTAGCTCTCTCAGATCTTTCACCTCCTTTTCCCATTTCTCATCTCTGACTCTCAAGTCCTCCCTCAGCCCCCTGATCTCGCCTAACAGCATCCCGAGAGCCTCTTTTTCCAACGTCCCCTCCATTTGGGGGGAGCGGGGTGACCTACTTGTTATCCCGCTTTTTATAAACGGGCTCTCGATCTCGCTTTTCTCCGGACTCTCTTGGCTGTTTCTCTTCCTCTTCAAGAGATCCTCCCCGTCACTTGCGCTAGTCTCTCTCTCCCTTACCTTCTCGCTTCCTTCTTTCCCACCGTTCCGCTTTCTCCCTCTACCCGACGCACCGCTCGACACCAGGCTACGCGCTGTTGGCCATCGTGGCTTGTGGAAAATTCCCTCCCCGTCAGTTTCACTACCAGCACTGCAAGTACTCTCGCTGCCAACCTCCCGCTCTGCCGCTGGTAACTGGGACCTCTCCATGCAGTACTTTCCGCAACTGACAGATGCCTATGCAGTGTTTCACCGCCAAATTTTCCTTTAATTTCCCTTTTTCTTTTCTTTTCACATTTTCTTCAATTCCTCAAAGTCCCTGCAGACACCCCTTTCTCTCCTTCAACATCCCCTAACTTTGCGAGAACCACCCTTGACCCCTCGAAAGCCCAAGACTCCTGACCGCAAACTCCCCGATTACTTGCCAACCTAACCTCACTTTCCCTATCTAACTAAATCCCACCTCAAACCCACCCAATGTGTCCTATAGCGCCTCTGTCGACGAGCTCAGGGTTTTCGGGAATTCCATTAAGTTTTCCTTCCTTCAAATTAACCTTGGCGAATTTCTCTAACCCGAACTCCATTCCAATCTCTTGAGTGTACTTTCTGACAATATCTAGAGCTAGATGTAGTTTCTCGTTATTTTTGGCATGTATGTTGAGATCATCCATGTGAAATGCATAGTGACCTTATGATTTCGATTTCCAGGTTTGCCGCAGAGGCACCCTTCGGAATGGCGAAGTGCGAGAGATAGTGGAAATAATGTGAGGCAAAAGAGGAGAGGGCTCATGGTGTTGCCCTGAAGCACACCTCTCTGAAAGGTGACACTGTTAGTGATCACACGATGTTTTCCAGATGAGATAGTAAATCTGGTTTTCCAAAGCGCCATCAATATCTCTACGCACCACACGATGTGTCGATCAACCTTTAAGTTTTCCAACATACAAATGATAAGTCTGCGGGAGGTTGAATCGAAAGCTTTCCGGCAATCAATCCAGGCCGTCGATAGGTAACGCTGATAGGATGCTGTGTCTTTACAGACACATCTATCGATTAACAGGTTCTCCCGACATCCTACTACGCCTTTCTTTGAGTCGCCTTCGTACATCTTTTGCCACACGGGTCCAATTGTCCGAACAATTATATCATTTAGGATAGCTGTGAAGATTTTATATAGTGTGTTCAGACAAGTTATTGGTCTGCAATTCACAGGGTCAGCTAAGTTGCTCGTCTTCGGCAGGAGCACTGTGCGCCATTCCACCACCCACTCCAGAATAGGCTCTTCCGACTTTAGATGTGAGGCAAAAATGCGGGCCAGATGCTGGAAGGTTGAAGGAAACTTCTTCCACCAGAAGATCATGATATCATTTGCTCCCGGAGCGGAATAGTTCTTCATTCCTCTTAATACTTTTTTCACCTCCTCGGTAGTGACGGGTGGGCATTCCTCCTGAGGTGTTATGAGGGCAATGCACAGCTCCTTAAAGCCATTTATGTTCTTTGAGCCTTCTTCAAGTGGATGTTGAACTTCATAGACTTCTTTCCAAAATGCTTCGACCTCCTCTGGTTTGGGCGGATGGTCGACAGTAACGGGAGGTTCTTGGAACAGTCGAGATGGGTCAGACAAAAACTGTTGATTTCCTCTGTCCCACCTCTCTTTCCGCTCTAGACTTCTCCTAGCATTAGATAACACCCGTATTCTGTCAACAGTGTGTTGCCTGATGGTCAGTAGCTTTGACTTGTTAAGTGTGTGATGACGGATCCGCAGTTCTCGCGCGAACTTTTGAACCTTGACAGTGAAAGTCCTTCCGGATGTTATGTAGTCAATCACACACGGATTGCGGGACGCGTACTGCCCCTATGCAGCCTATCTTCGTGCTGAGTTGATGCATTCGTCTTTTGGTCTAATGATCAACCGTTGGTTTTGTTTTACGGTTTGCATCTGCCAAAGCTTTCGCTGTATTATACACCCTACTATTGATAGTCCAGAGGTCAGATTCTTCGGAAAAATCTCCACGAAGCTCATCGTCCAGTTCAGTCAGATCTTTGGGCTTGGGAGAAACCTAAATGTTGATGTTTCTCCGAGTCCTGAAACATCGTTCTTCATCTATTGGATGCCTGTTCGCGTTTGGTCTCAGTGTCGCCTCTCTTTCTCTGTTGCCGGCTTTACTTTCTCTGTTGTCGGATTAAACACAGACCATGAAGTAATGGATAAAATTGCATTGGATTCCCAAACAATTGAAAAGCTGAATTCCAATACTAAAGATAATTTCATTTATATGAAATTAATTTCAATAACTGTCCTAAGTGACGAAATAAACGAAAATATCAATATAGCAATAGATGCTATCAATAATGGTAGATATGGAATTATGCATTCACAAATTTTAACTCCTGCAATCTTGAAAGACACATTAGATGAAATTGAAATGCGACAACGAACAAAATACCATTTCGAGGAAGAGTACCAGAGAATTCTCGATATTAGTTCAATCTCAATAGCGGTAGTAAATGGATTATTAAGTTACGTTATTAATATCCCAATTATTGAAAACAAGGATGGTTCTCTAAAAATAATAATTCCAATCTCAACCAAATTTGACAAAATATTCCTTTCCTCAATTCCCGACCATGACTTAATAATTTACTTAGAAGACAGTTACGTACCGACTGACAAAGACAATTAACAAGTGTAAAAAAATAAATAGACATTTCATGTTTACAATCTCCTTATTTGCTTCGTAAAGGAACTTACATACCGGTAATAGGAGATTATATTATAATTTCCACAACCGACGTAAACCTAGATTAAGTATGTGGAGAAAAAATCGAACCTATTCTAATCGAAGTCGCCAAATTAATCACCTGTGAAAATTCTCATGTTTATATAACAACGATGATAAACTTCATTTATCAAAAAACTTGAATGTGATTGAAACGGTCATTGTCAAAGAAAGTTACAATATGCAACATAACCTAAGAAACTTACATAACTTAGATAAGAAATTAGTTCAAATGGCCAAGCAAATTGATATAGATGTACATAGGAAAGCACAACTCAGTTTAAACGATGTCTAGAATATACTTAATAATATGTCCACTTCTAAAAAACCAAAAACCTGGAATGGAACTACTTCAGAATGGTTACACCGTTTAGGCTATATACCGATAGGATCGATAACTATGTACGCTCTTTTTAGGTGTAAAGAGCTAAGATATATAATTAGATGCAAACCTAAGAAAATTATCCTATTTTGTATAAAAACTAGAGTAGAAAATCAACGTCATGTTGTAAATTATACAACAGGTGTAGGAGCAGTACAACCACGAACGTCTCTATTACGACCAGTAAATACGAAAAAGATTCATTTGTAAAATTGAAGAATTTCGAGGACGAAATAATGTCTAAAGAGAAGGGTGTTATGTACCCTGCCTATAAGTATGTATATATGTAAATTAGTCGATATAATGTACTAATCGATACAATGTACGCGTGTAATTGCGCATGTACTTTCTGATACTTTCCATAGATAGAAGATTCTAGACGTACTGCCACAATTGTAACACAATCAAATAAATATATATAAAACTGAAGTAATTGAAGTATTTAGAGTCAATGATTTCTGGCGATCCTGTACGGCATAACAGCGCAAAAAATTAAATTTAATTACATTGGCATATTGCGACATAACTACCTCGTAGAGAATAGTATCCTAAGATCTTGGCAGAAATTGAGAAAACTATAAACAACCCAGAAAAATCCATTAAAAAATGAAATAAAAAAAAAAAAAAACTTTGAAACTCTGCAGATGAAATTTTTTTAAACCTATTTGGCTCGCGCATGTTATCAAGGTTTAAATCAATTCCACTGAACTAAATGTCATCTTGTGTAAAAGGGATACTTCTAGACAAAAAACGGAATATCCTCTTAAATTTAAGATTGAAAGGATTCAAGGAATCATGGGCAAAACATTTTGTTTATGTAAAAAACATATTCACGTGCTCCAAAACAAAATAGGCGAGAAAACGATGCTTTTGTTACAAGACAACTTTTTCTCTGAGTGTGTGCATTAAGGTGGTCCAAATTTATACCTGTAAAAATTCGACGTTCGAATTTTGGTGATCGATTCCCCCAAATTTGTTCGTTTACCGGAAAAAGAAAATCCGTAATTCTTTTTCCAACGTTAAACCTTGCCCAAGAGCTTCTGAAATTAACATGGTGTTTCAAATGGGAAAAGCTTAGTTTTCAAAAAAAAAAGTATTTATTATCAACTTTTTGTGAATTATACTATAGTCACCCCATCAGGCATTCATAAGGAGTAATTTCCATTCAATAATTTTCCATTTCCCCATCAGGCATTCATAAGGAATAATTTCCATTCAATAATTTTTCATTTGGACCTTCCGAATACCCTTTTATTGTGTCCGAAAATGCCCCAAAAAATTCAAGATAGCAGTTTTTATCAAATTCACGGTAAAGATGATATTTTTCTTAATCTTGTCAACGAGAATTATTTTCAATCGATAAGTGACGAGGTTCTATGTATTTTAAAAAGAATTTTGAATTTTTTAAACAATTATTATTTATTTATACATTTTTGTTCGTCGGTCAGTCGCGAAAAGTTATTATATTTCGGGATAAATTATATAAAGTTCTTGAATGTCCAGAGTAGTACTTCTTGTTTAATACATTTCGTAATTACTTAAACAATTCTCACTTTTTCAAACCATTTTTCTCCTGTGAAGCATGAAAAGTTATTTTCTGGAATTAATTACATAATTACCAGATGTTGAGAGTAATATTTTTTTCTGAAGGATATTTAGCAATCTTTTAAACAATTTTTATTAGTTTAAACCATTTTTTCCCTATAAATCATAAAAAGTTATTCTTCCTTGCAGTCAATGACGCAATTAACGAATGTTTAAAGTAATATTTTTTGAATAAGATATTTATCAATCATTTAAACAATAATCATTCACTTGCACTTTCTCACAGGAAAGGTGGAGACAAGTCTAGTATAGAAATGAAACAGAACTGAGACGTATGTAATTTCAGGAAAAAAAGGATTATTACCGTAACCGAGAACTGCTGCTAAATCTCGTTGATTTTTATTATTTGTCAAATATGCATTTCATTAAAGGGGCCATTTACAAAATATGTGATACATTTTTCAGCAACTTCTGAACTCCCCCCCCCCTGCGTGATACTTTTTCCATTGTTCTTAACATGGAGAATGATACTTCGGCAGACTCCCCCCCCC
>CAKNYM010050920.1:212066-232663 GCA_932195095.1 Andricus curvator
CTCATTTTGCATAAAATTTTTCATTATGAAATAGAGTTCTGATCGATCTTAATTTTAAAATTTTTTAAATAGAGACACTAAAAAAATGATTCGTTTCCAATCTGCAGGGTTTGTTTATGCATATTTTCTGATTTCTTTTAATTGAGTCTTAATATGTTTTACCTCAATGTTTTGAAAGAAATCTTTTATTTTAAAAATTTTATAAGAAGAATGCACTAGATATTAGCAATTTTAAAAATTTTATAAAAATTATTGGATTGTTTCTTTTTTTATTATTAACAATCAAAGTTCTTGATCATTTTTTTTCAAAATTGATTACTCGCGAACGGTTAATCGAAATTAAATAATTGAGTTATGAAAATTTTTGTTACGAAGTGGACTTTACGCTAAAAAATTGTTCGGTGGTAAAAAACATTTATTTATTGTTTAAATAATCGTTTGTTTTTTATCAATTGAAAATTAATTAAACTTCTCCGCCTGTGAAAGAATTCTTCCACATTCCAATGGATTCTACAATCTCTTCCGAAAATTTTGGTGAACAAAAAAATTAGTATTTTGCAGTAGTTCAAAAGTGATTGATTTTTTTGCGACCGCGCTCCGACCTATAGCGCTGGTCGATCACGCACAATTATGTAAACAAATGCATAGTTTAGGCGTTTATTGGAAGAAAGTAATCGTTTTTTTTTCTGAGTAACTTTAAATTATATGACTGGTAATATTTAGTAATTAAGATTGGTTATTCGATATTATTTTTTTATGTGATAAACAAATCTTATAAACAAATGCATAATTTGACCATTTATAGATAAAAAGTGATCGTTTTTCTTTCTAATCGTCTTCAAATTACGCAAGTGGTGATATTTCGTGAAGAAGAATTGTCATTTGATATTATTTGTTTATTTTATGAACAAATGCATAGTTTAGCCATTTGTAGACAGAAGGTAATCTTTTTTCATTATTTCCTTCAAATGATATCACTGGAAATGTTTTGTGATGTTCTACAAAAATTAGCTTCCAAGTTGTACTTGTCAATCATTTCAATAATTTCAGGATCCATTTCAAATTAATTCTTGCTCCATTTTTGCCTCAAAGAGGTCACTGAACATTACCACTTATGTAATTTGAAGACGACTAGTAAGAAAAACGATCACTTTTTATCTATAAATGGTCCAAATATGCATTTGTTTATAAAATTTGTTTATAACATAAACAAATAATATCGATTGACAATTCGTCACTAAACACCACTACCTATGTAATTTGAAGACGATTAGAAAGAAAAACTATTACTTTCTGTCTATAAATGACCAAACATTACTTTTGTTTATAAAGTAAACCAATAATATCGAATAACCAATCTTAATCACTCAATTTTACCATTCATATGATTTGAAGTTACTAAGAAAAAAAAAAGATTACTTTCTTCCAATAAACGCCTAAACTATGCATTTGTTTACATAATTGTGCGTGCTCAACCAGCGCTGGAGGTCGGAGCGCGGTCGCAAAAAAATCAATCACTTTTGAACTATTGCAAAATACTAATTTTTTTGTTCACCAAAATTTTCGGAAGAGATTGTAGAATCCATTGGAACGTGGAAGAATTCTTTCACAGACGGAGAAGTTTAATTAATTTTCAATTTTTTAAAACAAACGATTATTTAAGCAATGAAAAAATGTTTTTTACTACAGAACAATTTTTTAGCGTAAAGTCTACTTCGTAACAAAAATTTTCATTACTCAATTATTGAATTTCGATTAACCGTTCGCGAGTAATCAAGTAAAAAAAAATGATCAACAACTTTGATTGTTAATAACCTGTAAAAAATTAAATTTTTTACAAAAATATTTCAGGGGAGTTATTTTGATATAGAAGCGAATCGAAAACTGTTTAACTTGATTGAAAATAGAACTATCGATTTAAAAGTGGCACACTTGAGATATTTTGACCCAACTACACTATTTTGTATTGTAGCGTTACCTTACGTTTCGGAAATAAACTTCCAATATATTTGTTGGATTTTTCCAGCTGAAATTTTTAACAGTGCGTTCATTGAGAGCTTTTATTCATGAAAATTGTTATAAAAAGTTTTAAATGTAAAAAACTTATAAATTTGCATTGAACTTCGCGTCATTTCACATATTGTTCAAATTGAAAAGTTTAAAGTTAAAGAATTCTGAGTTATTATTGTCACATGTACGTTTTTTACAAGAGTTTCAGAGCGTATGATATAATGTAATTAATCTTGAACGATTTCATTTATTGCTAAAAGTCTCTTATATTATTAGCAAAGGCTTGAAGAAGATATGTACAATAAATAATAAATTTTAATTTTCGGGTTTCAATCGTGTGCGAAACTATGAATGTTGCCGACGTTTCGTGAACATTGCAGTTCACTTCTTCAGGGCTGACCTGAAGCTGAAGTTTCAGGTTATGTTGTTCTTATATCTGTATTCTCTACGATGTATTATTCATGTTTAGATTGTACACCCAACTACCACCTTTATGCGCGAAATTTGTTTTGCGAGCCGAAATCATGTACAAGTTAAGTAGTGATTCGTCGTATGGTGGAGAGTCTAGTTGTAACGTCAGTCCATCCAAAAATTCTGTTAAAGGGGGGGGGGGGCAAGGAATGGAATCCGATAGTGTCGCAATTGGTTGATGTTTTATGCTGAGATGGTCACCAGCGTTCAGCAGCGTTGTATTAGATAGAAGTTCATATGTTCCGATCTGCTGAATCCCGGCCTACCTCTAAACGAGGAGCCAATAACTCTTTTTTTTTATTTTTTGTATACATATATTTATTTATTTCGTCTATTTGAAGCTATTTAAAGTCAGATGCATGAGAATGTAAAAATACAAATTTTCAAGTCCCGTGAGCATTAATGATGATTACTTTATTGTTTCAATCATTGGAAATATATTGAGAACATAAAAACAATGAAATATTGTGAAAAAACACACACGAGATGAAAAAGAAATGAAAGAAGCAAAGTTTTGATGAGAATGTGTCCGCTTATCGGGCTGATTTTTTCACTGTTAATGTTTGTTTTACGAATAAAAAAAAACTATACATCCTATCAAAAAGTGATCAATAACAAATTTGTAGATCTTTTTCTTACGCACAAATTTTGTTGAATCTTTATTTGTTGTATCTTTCATAGTTTGGCCGTAAAATTGAATTTTTAATTCTTTTTTGTACAATAAAAATGTGAATTTTCGATTTTTCAGAAAAATTCAAAGAGTCGTTATGATAATCTTGTAGGGTGTGCAAAAAGAAACACTTTTCTTATCCTGACTTTTTTTCGTATCGTGCGTTGTTTGGCTGAAAATGTTAATTTTCGTTTCTTTTTTTGGATTTTGAAAATGCTGTAACTCTGGAAATTTCCATTTGATCGAAAAATGTCATTAGAATAAATTGTTTAAATTTTTGAGTACAATGAATAGCCGTGCATATCATTTTCAAATTTTGAAAAAGGATGGTCTCAAAAATTTTCAAAATGCTCGCACTTTTGGAATTTTTATCCTAAATGGCTGGATAACGAACTTGACCTTTAGTTTATGAGACTGAAGGAGTGTACCAAAGCCAAATCACATAGGTTGATTCTTTCGAAAGTTATCGTGCTAACAAACTCTAAATCTACAGACAGACACATTCGTAAAAACCTGTTTTTTGGGTTCAGGGGGTCTCAAAACGTGGACATTTGACAAAAACCGGGGGGGTCAAATTTTACACAAATCTAATACCTTCTCTAGATGAGGATGTAAAAAGTATCATAAAAAAACAAGTCAACACAACCTACTAAAGAAAGAGAGAGAAAAATGACCACATCCTACCCTACATTCAAGGTATCACAGAACAAATAGGAAGCATTCTCAACAAACACAACAACCAAACTATATTCAAGCCACCTGCGACAATAGGACAACTTCTAAACGACCCTGAAGATAAAAAGGAACCTTCGAGTGATCCGGGAGTATATAATAGTATATTGTGTATCAAGGGCGTGAAGAAGGCTATTTTGACGAGTGTGAACTTTCCGCCCGAGCGAAGCGAGGTCGGCAGTCGCACGAGGCAAAATAGCCTTACGCCCTTGATACACACCATACTTTTTGTCCTACCCTTCTTGAAAACAAGCATGTTAAGGAGATAGAGGATGTTTGGTGTACTTGACAATTTTAGATTATAAGTGAAAGAAAGAAATAGCGTCCTTTGCAGAAGGAAGACTGTGGGGTCCAGCGATACAATTTTTTAAAAGATAAAGATAATTATGTGTAGCGGGCGTAAAGTTTTATGTAGCGGACGTAAAGTGTTATTTAGCGAGCGTAAAGTGTTATGTAGCGGGCGCAAAGTTTCATGTTGGCCCGGCGGCGGAGTGCGCATGTGCGAACGTCACTGGGCTGGAAGCGGCCACATTACGCCTGCCTCGCGTGCATGCAATGGCGCGTTTTCAAGGGGGGTCGGACAAAAAATACTTTGTTCTTGTGGCAAAGTCTATATTGGAGAAACCGGGAGGCCTGTGAGCCAACGTGTAAAGGAACATGAGTGTAAAGTCAGGCTAAAACATAATATATATTATATAAATTATATATAATACCAATCCGATTTGGCTTTCCGTCATCCCGGGTTTTTCAAAAAAGACGTGATTGGTCAATCAAGTTCGACCAGCCCCCACCATAGGGCGCTCTATCCAATCACAGGCATGGTGGAGAGTATATTTAAGAACAACATAACCTGAAACTTCAGATTCAGGTCAGCCCTGAAGAAGTGAACTGCAATGTTCACGAAACGTCGGCAACATTCATAGTTTCACACACGATTGAAACCCGAAAAAGCTTTAATTTTTGATTTTCAAATCTCAAATTTATTATAATGAATCATCGCGAAAGCATTAAATCTATCGTTCAAGATATATACATTTAGACAGTTTTATAAGAGCTCGCTTCGTTTGTTACATTCTCATCATAATGAGAAAGTATTGGTTTTATGTGAAAAATGACTTTCGCGGATTCCATCAAATGTCGACGTTTTGAGGCCCCCTGAGTCAGAAAAAATAGTTTTTACGTCGGTGTCTGTCTGTCTGTCGTTGTCGTTGTCGTTGTCGTCGTCGTCTGTATATCGGATAACTTTTGAAAGACTAATCGGATTAGATTGTGCTTTGGCACACAGGTTCAGGGGGCAAAAAAAAAGATCGAGTTCGTTAACCAGCCATTTTGGATGAAAATTCAAAAAGTTAGAGCATTTTCAAAAATTTTTAGACCATTTTTTTCCAAATTTGAAAATTATATGTGCAGCCTCTCATAGTACTCGAAAATTTAAACAATTTATCCTCACGACTTTTTTTGATAAAAAGAAAATTGTCCGTGTTACAGCATTTTCAAAATCGCCCAAAAAAAAGAAAAGTAACATTTTCGGCCAAACAACGCACGATACAAAAAAAAGTCAAGATAGGAAAAGTGTTTCTTTTCGCACGTCCTACAAGATTATCATAACGACTTTTTGAATGTTCTTGAAAAATCGAAAATTCATATTTTTATTGCACAAGAAATAATGAAAAATCAAAAAAATTAATTTTACGGTCAAACTATGCAAGATACGACAAATCATGACTGGACTAAAATTGTGCATTAAAAAAAGATCTACAAATTTCTCATGGGTAACTTTTTGATAGGATGTGTACTTTTTGTTTTATTCGTAAAAAATAACATTAACAGTGAAAAAATCGGCCCGATAAGCGGGCACATTCTCATCAAAACTTTGCTTATTTACTTTATTTTTCATCTCGGGTGTGTTTTTTCACAATATTTCATTGTTTTTATGTTCTCAATACTATTTCTCACGATTGAAACAATAAAATATAATAATAATTCAAACAATTTATTCTGACTGAAAATCTGACTTTTATTTCAGAATGCGTTTTGATCTTTGTTTACTAAAATAATTTCTGTGAAAAAATTCGACTATTACATTTATATTTCAAGAACTATGTTCCAAATAGACGAAATGAATATATATATATATATATATATTAAAAAAAAGAGTTATTGGTTCCTCGTTTAGAGGTGGGCGGGGAATGCGCAGATGGAAACATATGAACTCCTATCTAACACAACGCTGCTGAAGGCTGGTGACCTTCTCAGTATAAAACATAAACCAATTGCGACTCTCTCGGTTTCCATTCCTTGTCCTCGCCCCCCCCCCCCGTAACAGAAGTTTTGGTGGGACTGACGTAAGAACTGGACTCTCCACTATACGACGAATCACTACTTAACTTGAGCATGATTTCGACTCGCAAAACAAATTTCGCGCATAAAGGTGGTAGTTGGGTGTACAATCTAAACATGAATAATACAAACAATAAAGTAGCCTCGGAATGGACTGAAACTTTGAGTGAGGTTTTGAAATATGGTCAGGAGTAGATAGGGAATCACATGGTAGTCAAGGGGTCGGTTTGATTATGAATGAAAAAGCAAGATATATGTTCCAAAAACGACTTAAATACTTTTTTTCTCCCCTTTTCAGATAGTTGGAAAAAAATCTTTCTGATTGTAGGATTTATTATAAAGATACGGAAATATACGCTGAAGAGAAGGAATTACCTTCTTCATTTTAACTCAAATACAACTTTAGTCATTTTTATCTGAAGAACATTGAACATAACATATGGTCGTTGCGAAGCGCGACGACCAAATTGCGCGCAGCAAGCGCGCTCAAACTTTTGGGTTTCTATTATACGATGAACAGAAACGAGCGTGAAGCGCGAGGTTCACATGATGATCATACCAAATATCGAGCGCGAAGCGCGAGTGTCGTGATGAGAATGTGTTCCTTAAGGTCGATAGAACCTTAAGTAAATTAGTTCTTCTTTTTATTTAAAACTGACATAATTGAGCCAAAAGCAGATCATAACGATGAAGCTTACTAAGAGAGTATTAGCCTGCGAAGCGCGCAATTGCGAGCACACGAAGTGTGAAAACCTAGACGACAAATGTGTCCGAGCGCGCAGCGCGAGGTGAATGCATTATCGAGCGCGAAGCGCGAGATAAACATATAATCGAGCGCGAAGCGCGAGATCCAACAGGTGCGCGCCCTAGGCGCGCTGAAACTTGCGAGCGAAGCGAGCCGCGCGCAAAGCGCGCGATAAGAATGTGCCGCGAAGCGGGCAGATTTTTATATTTTATTGTTTTAATCGTTAGAAATAGTATTGAGAACATGAAAACAATGAAATATTGTGAAAAAACACACACCTGAGATGAAAAATAAAGTAAATAAGCAAAGTTTTGATGAGAATGTGCCCGCTTATCGGGCCAATTTTTTCACTGTTAATGTTATTTTTTACGAATAAAACAAAAAGTACACATCCTATCAAAAAGTGACCCATGAGAAATTTGTAGATCTTTTTTTAATGCAAAATTTTAGTACAGTCATGATTTGTCGTATCTTGCACAGTATGACCTTAAAATTGATTTTTTTTTATTTTTCATTATTTCTTGTGCAATAAAAATATAAATATTCGATTTTTCAAGAAAATTCAAAAAGTCGTTATGATAATCTTGTAGGTCGTGCGAAAAGAAACACTTTTCCTATCTTGACTTTTTTTCGTATGGTGCGTTGTTTGGCCGAAAATGTTACTTTTCTTTTTTTTTTGTGGGGGGATTTTGAAAATGCTGTAACTCGGACAATTTTCTTTTTTTCAAAAAAAGTCCTGAGGATAAATTGTTTAAATTTTCGAGTACTATAAGCACCTGCACATATAATTTTCAAATTTGGAAAAAAATGGTCTAAAAATTTTTGAAAATGCTCTAACTTTTTGAATTTTCATCCAAAATGGCTGGTTAACGAACTCGATCTTTCTTTTTGCCCCCTGAACCTGTGTGCCAAAGCACAATCCAATCCGATTAGTATTTCAAAAGTTATCCGATATACAGACGACGACGACGACGACGACAACGACATCGACAACGACAGACAGACAGACACCGACGTAAAAACTATTTTTTCTGACTCAGGGGGCCTCAAAACGTCGACATTTGATGGAATCCGCGAAAGTCATTTTTCACATAAAACCAATACTTTCTCATTATGATGAGAATGTAATAAAAGTCAGATTTTCAGTCAGAATAAATTGTCTGAATTATTATTATATTTTATTGTTTCAATCGTGAGAAATAGTATTGAGAACATGAAAACAATGAAATATTGTGAAAAAACACACCCGAGATGAAAAATAAAGTAAATAAGCAAAGTTTTGATGAGAATGTGCCCGCTTATCGGGCCGATTTTTTTTGGTTACTTTTCTCGTACTCGCGAGTATAACGGGAATTTCTGTACACCATTCTCATTTCCAACTCCTTCGCTACATTTGACCCGTCATTTTTACGCGAAATTCCCTAAAACAAGACAGGATTCACAAGAGAGTATTAAAAACACAATGTCCAAAACGGCCACTTCGATAAAACGGTGAATCTTTAATAATTAACTGGTTAAAAGAAATAAACACCAGTTTTTTGTACGAAAATATTGTGAAATGAAAGACATAATGATGAAAAATAATCTTAATCAATAAATATGTACCTTGACATAATAAGGTGTGACTAAAGATTTCACCTCCTTCATGATAAAATCTTACTTCAAAATAGAATTACATTATTGAACACTTTACCATATGTTAATCTCGCCATTGTGATTCGCACATTATAGTTCGTCCTCTAAACTTTCATTTAGGCCTTGTAACAATCAGTCATCTGTCTATTTGCGGTAGAAATATTATCCCAAATGCAGCGTCATATTTATATATTTAGTTCTATAAGAAATAATTACTTTTAAAGTGAATAATTCAAACATTGAAAAAATTGGATAATCTTTTTGATTCAATTTAGTGCTGTAATATAACCTCTCAATTCGTCCTGTCGGTACTGTTGAAATTTATCACTTTGTTTTACCATTCACAAACGACTTGATTATGTAACACATTCCGAGAGAATTATGATATTCAAACTATTTAATGCAAAAAACTTCACATTTTGAAACTATGTTCTTGATTTATTATCTTGACAACAATAATAATTTGCTTATAAATAATGCGCCGTTGTACTTTGAACCTCAATATAACTATCCTCTATATTTTAACTCATATTTTACAATATTTCATGAAATTTATATAATAAAAATTCTATGATGATAAACGAAATATTGTAACGTGAGATTTAACAGCTTTAGCGCTGAAATTAAGAGAAGAATAAGCATGTTTGAGCTAATTCTTGGAGAGCAACCATTTTATCCAAGCGTGTTGATAAAATAGTCAAAGGGCAGACCTTTTCTTTTGCCATTTTTCAGTTTATTCAAATGTATCGTATTCCACTTTTAATCCTTGGAGATTGTAGAAAAAATGCCAAAGTACCATTTATCAGACTCGTTCTCCAGAAATTATTCAATTCCTGAAAATGTCAAGCTTATTAATGCAAAGATATCTATTTCAGACACAAAAAAATAATAGTCTTTATCATGTTTTCCTTCCCTTCTCATTAACATTCATTTTTTCGGGTGAAAGGAAAAATTGTTTTGACATTTTCCAAATATTTATTGGTAAATTACTAAAGTGCTCGAAACCGTTGAAACAGAATGTTGAAAAATTGATCTTTATCCAGTTGTCTCAAGTTTTTCCATACATATATACATGCACCAGATAAAAACTTATTTCAATTATTTAAAACAAAATTTTTTGTTTAGTTTATTTTGAAAAAATTATAGAAATGGGACGAGTTGCAAATTGAAAATTTTGGAAAAAGAACGCTATTGTGTAACCAATT
This sequence comes from Andricus curvator, assembly GCA_932195095.1. Lineage (NCBI taxonomy): Eukaryota > Metazoa > Arthropoda > Insecta > Hymenoptera > Cynipidae > Andricus > Andricus curvator. Next base: position 221,875 of record CAKNYM010050920.1, read on the forward strand.
TATTAATGATCGATTCCTTGAAAAAATAATGATATTCTATGATTGAAAAATATTTTAAAATTCCATTTAAAAAAATTATAAATTAAAGAAAGATATTCAAATTTAAATAAAAGAACAGTTGCGTGGGAAAATAATTGGTCTGCTAACATCAGTTTATATCGTAACCTATTCGAAAATAACCTTATTTTGAAGAAAATTTCAACTTAATTATTTTACAAAGTAAGCAAAACTGGTGGTTTAAAATTATTATTATGATTTAAAATTACAGAGGCAATTTCATTATGACGAACATAATTTATCAGTTAATTTATGGTAGATTCTGATGCACAATGGTATCAAAATTGCTCGTGATTAGTTTCAACATTTTACGTTAAGTAGTTTTTTTACAAAAAAATATTAAAATTGTACGAAATGACCGATTTTTCCATTCACTTCAGAAACTGTTTCTATCTATTATTTCCTTTTAAGACCATGTGACGAGTGGGTCACGTGACCGGATTTTTACCTTACTGACACTTTTTTTATTTGTCAACTTATCTTCACACGAATAGCCACATCGAGTTGAAAATTTGGGATCATAAATAAGAAGCACTGAGAAAGGTGGCTCTGGTCCTGAATTGTAATAATCATGAAAAAAGTTTTTTTGTGAAAAATTTTTTTTTTCTTTTCTCATGGTTATTAGAATTTAGGACCAGAGCCGCCTGCCTTAGTTCTTCTTATTTATTATCCCAAATTTTCAACTCGATGTGGCTATAAGTGTGAAAATAAGTCGACAAATAAAAAAAGTGCCGGTAAGGTAGGAATCTGGTTACGTGACACACTCATCACATGGCCTTAAATATGATAATAAAGTGATAAAAGAAAAATTTTAAAGTTCACTCAATCATTACGTTCTCGCCAAGTTTAATTTAAATATATACTTTGCCTGTATAAACTCATTCAAATGTGTGTGAAAAAAGCCATTTTTACACCCGTGCACCTTAGAATATCATTTAAAATCAAACAAACACGTTTCAGACGAAAGTCGGCGCAGTGGTCCTCTAGCAAGTAGCATTTATTGCAAATGCATATTTGTTGTTAATGAAAGGAAATAGATTGTATGATAAAGTTTTTATTTTTCACTTTAGTTCTTACACTATGGAAGAATCAATATTTTTTTTGCGATTTGAAACATTGAACTTGTGATTTTCTTCTTTAAAAACTCCAATAATTTTATTTTCCATCTTGCTTCCAATTTTAGAAACTCAACTATAAAAAAAAATGGATAATAATTAGCAATTTTTTATTTTGAATTTGTAGTTTTGGGCAGGTGCGTTACCATCAGAAAAATATTTATTTTGTATTGAAGAAACCGTTTCTCTAATATAATTTTTTTCATTTAACCAAAAATAACTTCAAAATGAAGAAAATCATTTTAAACTAAAGCAAAATTTTCATTGGCACAAAAAACCATGTATTTGAATTTAAAAAGTTTCTTTTAATCAAAGAATCTTTTTTTCTGAGTATGCCAGACATTTCGGATACTCTTTCTGCTTATAATTTCTAGACGAAGTCGTCTAAGATTTTGAAACTTCCCTAAATTGTGCTTGGATATAAGTGCTTTATAGAGATATTTTTAGACAACATTTATTATAATCGAAGACAATGTGGAAAATGCAGAAGGCGGTCGTCCTTGGGTCGCTCCGTGTCCTCAGGGTGCACGAGACTTTTGCCGGACCATCGTATTGAGTTCGTCGCAGACTGTAACCACCTATCTCACGGTCATGAGACGTGGTTACAGCTGAAAGTTTACCGCGATTTCGCTGGGAGGGTTACCGTCCAGGAATACTGCGTGCTGTTGGCCCGTCGTGGGTGTGGTGGGCCCACATTGGTAGTAAATATCCACCTAGAAACACTACCCGAATCGGGTAGTGAGGCAATGAACTTTCGAGTTCGAACTGCTAATCAATGTATGTATACACATATATACATGCATATATATATATATATATATATATATATATATATATTCGTTTCCGGTTTCGATTCCTTTGGAATAGAACTAAAGGGCCCTTGCTAAAGCCACCGAATGCTTCCTTGGGTTGCGGATAGAGGGTCCCTGTACCAAAGGTATCTGCTGAATATGGTTACAATAATTAATAAGCAGTCGCGGACAATTGTCCATGGATGGTCCCGAAGGAATAACTCCTAAGCGGAGGCGTAACAACCGTGCCAAAAGCTAAATGGCACCTAGGTAAGGTGTCTTAAACGGTGACTCTGGGATACCGGGCGACCTCTCAGAGTATCAGCCTTATCCTTGCACGCGGGGCTCTACAAGGATGGACTAACCCTTTTCCTAGCTGCTCGTGGGAACAACAATGAAACCAACAAAACAACAAAATGTTGTAGATGCGGTTCAAGACAATCGAACGCGCAGAGCACCCGACAATGGGTCGACAAACAATGCCGATCAGACTAGAGATCGGGGTGCTGAATATAATTTAGATGGAAACACGACGACGAACCGGCGAAATTCCCACATTGAGTGGACGGATCGACTCAGGGATGACGTGCTAGACTGCTACGATGCCAGCATTATCCCTGTTCGCGGAGGCTTTATGGCGCGTATGCACACTCTGTGGTGCCAGAAACACCCAGAGCTTCAGCACGTTTCGCATCAGTCTTTGCGAAATCAAGCCGACTACCTCCGGAAAAATGGATATGTACGCGGAGCGTTTCCCCAACCGCTACTTGCTCAAGCTGCAGACGAAGATGAGGAAGCGACATTGAGACCAACCGCAGAAAGCAGGCACCTTCTGAGAGATGATCGCAATTTCATTACTAGAAGGAACATTAACATGCAAGTTCCTCCTAAGCCCCAAGATCTGGCTGAAATCGATGCCTTCCTTCGTCGAGATATCTCCCAAGAGTCCGACCTCTGGACCATCAATTGCTCAGTGTATGGTGCTGCGAGAACTTTGGCTGATTCAAATCGAAGGCTGAAACCAACGATGGATCAAAAGACCAAAAGACGCTTGCCTCAACTGAACAAGAAGATTGGATGGGCAAGACAGAATGCGTCCCGTGTTCAATGTGTGATTGACTACATAACATCTGGCAGACCGTTTACGGCAAGGGTTCGAAAGATGGATCAGGGAGAATCAACAGTTTCTCGCTGACCCATCGCGCCTCTTCAGCGATCTACCTGTTTGTGTAAAAAATCCACCCAAGCCCAAGGAGGTAGAGACTTTTTGGAGAGCGGTGTACAAGATCCCGAAAACAGTAGAGTTGAAAGAAGATACTGAAAATATCATCCGCTTCAAGGAGTTTTGCAACAACCTCATTAAATCTGAGGAGGAATGTCCATCAATCACTGCCGAAGATGTGAAAAAAGCACTTAGAGGCACGAAGAACTTTTCCGCTACTGGACCAGATTGTATCAAGAGCTTTTGGTGGAAGAAGTTTACTTTTACACACCAACATTTGGCCCGCATATTCACCTCATATTTAAAGTCGGAGACGCCCATTCCGCAGTGGCTGGTGTTAGGACGCACTATACTCCTGCCAAAAAAAGGCAACTTGTCCAACCCAGAGAATTACAGGCCAATAACTTGTTTGAATACGCTGTATAAGATCTTTACAGCTGTCCTCAACAACAGGATTGTTCGACGAATTGAGCCTGTATGGCGAGAGATATACGAACAACGTGGCTCGAAAAAAGGTGTAGCAGGCTGTTGAGAGAACCTGCTAATTGACAGGTGTGTCTGTAAAGACGCTGCAGCCCATCAGCGCGTCCTGTCAATGGCCTGGATTGACTACCGGAAAGCTTTCGATTCATCCTCTCATAGACTTATCATCTGTCTGTTGGAAAGCTTGAAGGTACATCCACACATAGTGAGATGCATAGAGAGATTGATGCCTCTTTGGAAAACTAGATTTACTATCTCATCTAGAAATTATCGTGTGACAACGAACAACGTCACCTTCCAGAGGGGGGTCTTACAAGGTGATACCATGAGCCCTTTGCTTTTTTGCATCACACTTTTGCCTCTATCTCTCGCACTACGAAATTCTCCTGGATACCTGTGAGGTGACACTAATCAGCGCGAGCATAAGGTCACTCATGTATTTTATATGGATGACCTGAAGATCTATACCTCTGGTAGAAGCAAACTTCAAACTGCTATAAATATTGTCAAGAATTACACAGGAGAGATTGGGATGGACTTTGGCTTGGACAAGTGTGCCAAAATTTATCTGAAGAAAGGAAAGATTACTGGCGTTCCCATGGACCCTGAGCTTGTGGATATAAGTGTTATCAGACATCTTAATACTGGAGAGACCTATACATACCTTACATACCTGGGCGTGCCTCAAAACCGCATTCAGGACGTAACATCAGTGAAGGAGTCTCTCCGAAGCAGATACAAGCATCTTCTTCGACAGATTCGGTCTTCCAATCTGTCGGCGTTGAACAAGGTATCTGCGACTAACATGCTTGCCGTCCCAGTTCTACTCTACTCGTTTGGGGTAGTTCAATGGACGAAGAACAAGCTTAAGGCCCTTGATGTCATTACACGTATGATCATGCATATGCATAAAAGCTTGCATATCAATTCGTCAGTTCCGCGATTATATATTTCACGCCGTCAAGGCGGACGCGGACTTCTGAATGTCCAGTGTCTTCATAACCGGATTGTTCTAAGTACAGCTTACATCGTTGCGAATGGCAGAGATCCTCTCCTAAAGATGGTCAGGAACCACGAGATGATTGGCGAAGGAGCGTTCCTTTACAAAGCCGTGGAGCAAGCGACCGCGACCCTTGGCCGGAATTTTAACATCAGAAGTGAGGAAAGTGCATTACTTCATTTAGATGCTTCACTTCTAAAAACCAAAGTGAAGAAAGCAGAGGTTGAAAATTTTCACCAAGAGCTACTCGACAAGAAAATGCACAGAAACTTTCACAGAAATATAGAAAAACAGTCCTTGTCGAAGGAGCAAACTTTTGCTTTCCTCAAATCATCAGGGCTTAATTCAGGTACAGAGGGTGTTATTCTTGCATGCCAGGACGGTGTCATTTCCACCTTAGCATACCGTGAGCGCATTTTATGTCAAGAAGTTCCCAGTGATAGGTGCAGAGCGTGTCATGCACACGCTGAGGACCTAGAACACATACTATCAGGGTGTCCGACCCACGCGGGAACGACGTATATCTATAGACATAATGCGGCCCTAAGAGTGCTTTATTACCATCTTTGTCGCTCTTACGGTGTTGGCCGCGACCTTGCCCTGCCGAACGCTCCAAAGGAGATAGAGTCGATTGTCCGAAACGATAAGTGCCAAATTTTCTGGAACTACGATTTTCGGGCAGCAGTCGAGTTGCGCACTCGAGGCCTGACATTGTTCTCCAAGACTTCGAGAAACGAACTATATTCGTGATCGAATTCTCGGCTCCGTCCGAATACAACATCACTGCAAAGGAGAAAGAAAAAGAGGAGAGGTATCAAGAGCTTAAAAGAGAGCTACAACGACTGTACCCAAAATATTCGGTACAAGTAATTGTCCTTGTGATAGGTGCTCTCGGAGGTGCGAAACTATCACTGGTTCGTAACCTTTAAGCCATACCCGCGTGCCAAAAATATGCGAAGGCACTTGCGAGATGGATGCAGAAAGTTGTCATCCTTGGGTCGCTTCGTGTCCTCAAGACACACGAGGGTTTCGCCGGCCTGTCGTTGTGATTTTGTCTTTGCCTATGACCACCCATCTCACAGTTGTGAGACGTGGCCATAGGTGTGATTTACCGCGGTTCTACTAGGAGCTGTTGTCAGTTTTTAGATGGCAGTTGCTCTTAGTGGGACCCTACCAACACCGTAAGAGCGACAAAGATGGTAATAAAGCACTCTTAGGGCCGCATTTTGTCTATAGATATACGTCGTTCCTGCGTAGGTCGGACACCCCGATAGTATGTGTTCTAGGTACTCAGCGTGTGCATGACACGCTCTGCACCTATCACTGGGAACTTCTTGGGACGGCAAGTATGTTAGTCGCAGATACCTTGTTCAACGCCGACAGATTGGAAGATCAAATCTGTCGAAAAAGATGATTGTATCTGCTTTGGAGAGACTCCTTTACTGATGTTACGTCCTGAATGCGGCTTTGAGACACGCCCAGTTATGTATAGGTCTCTCCAGTATTAAGAGGTCTCCCGGCGCCTTTAACCAAGCTAACAGGCGCATCCCCGGGTTGCGGATACGGGGGTCCTGTAGCGAGGTTTTCTGCTAAATACGGTGACACAACTCAATAAGCAGTCGCGGACAATGGTCCAGGGATGGTCCCGACGGAAAAAGCCCCAAGTCAAGGCGTGAACAACCTTGCCGAAGACTCAATGGCACCAGGGTATGGTGTTCCAAACGGTGTCTCTAGGATACCAGGTCGCCTCCTAGAGTATGCAGATCGTACCCCCGCATGCGGGGCTCTGCGGGGGTGGACCTTCACTTCCCTACCTACTCGTGGGAATCAAGATGACGTCAGAAAAAAACTTGAAGCGAATCATATGTGAGGAATTGGGTGGTCCGTTGGACGTGGCAGAAGCGTTCTCAACTCCGAAGAAGAAAGATGCAGGGGTGACAACAGCCGCACCCCCCACGAAGGAGACGAAGCTAAAGAGGAGAGCCCGACCTGAGGCGGTTTTAATAAAGCCGGCCCAAGGTTCCAGCTACGCCGAGGTCTTGAAGGACCTCAAACAGAAGGTTAAACCGGACACCCTTGGTGTCAAAATCAGAGGTATCCGAAAGACAAGAAAAGGAGAGATCCTCATAGAGGTAGGGCCTGCGGCGGACGGCAGAGCAAAGCTGTCGTCTGCCATCAGGGAGGCGGTCGGTGCCGGAAACTCCGTGCGAGAGCTCATCCCAGGCACGGAAGTCGAGGTCCTGGACTTGGAACCGACAGCCGACGTGGAGGAGGTGACGGAGGCGGTATGTCACCACTTTGGTGGAGTCGACCCATACAATGTCATGGTGTGTTTGACGAAGAGGGCCTTTAGGGGACACCTCAAGTCATATGTGGAGATGAGTGAGGAGCTGGCGTCGCGAGTCATCCGGACAGGACATCTTAAGGTGGGTTGGATGTCCTGTAGGGGCCGGAAAAAGACGGAGGTGTTACGATGTTACCACTGTCTTGACTTCGGTCATATGACGGCGAATTGCAAGGGTCAGAACCGGACAAGAGCGTGCAGGAGATGTGGCAATGAGGGCGATAGGGCTGCGGAGTGCGGAGGTACTTCGCAGTGCTACCTCTGCCCCACAAATTTCTGTGTAGATCTTGACGATATTCATACCAACTTAAAGTTTGCTTTTACCAGAGGCATAGATCTTCAGGTCATCCATATAAAATACATGAGTGACCTTATGCTCGCGCTGATTAGTTTCGACACAGAGATATCCAGGACAATTTCGTAGTGTGAGAGATAGAAGCAGAAGTGTGATGCAAAAAAGCAAAGGGCTCATGGTAGCACCCTGAAAGACACCCCTCTGGAAGGTGACGTTGCTTGTTGTCACACGATAATTTCTAGATGAGATAGTAAATCTAGTTTTCCAAAAAAGGCATCAATCTCTCTATGCAGCTCGCTATATGCGGATGTACAGTGGTGTGCAAAAGTTTTGGGCCAAACATGGTTTTGACTATATATAGTAAATAAAAGCAGCTAAGAAAGATTGAGTATGTGTGAGTTATTAGTATTTTATTGAACTACAAAATTATGAAATTTATAAATTTTTAATAAAGATTGCTGACAATTTGTTCCACAATGTTTTTTATGACGGTGTTCAAAAATAATGGGCCACGCTTATTTTATAGCTTTATAAAAAAGTAAACGTTTATAAAATCAAGAAAAAGTCATTATATCGTTTCTTAATAGCTAATACTTAGTAGCCATACCCGTCGCAGCAATTACAGCAGCACATCGACGAGGCATTGAATCAACTAAGCGCTGAACGTAGTCCTTTGGTATTTTTCCCCATTCTTCCTGCAGATTTTGCCATAAAGCAGCTTTGTTCGGATGTTTTTTTGTTGCAACGCGAATTCCAAGTGCATCCCACAAATTTTCGATGGGATTTAGATCTGGGGATTGAGCTGGGTGATCTGAGAGCTTTACTTTTTGCACTTTCAAAAATTCCTGGACCAGCTTCGACTTATGTTTTGGATCATTATCTTGCTGAAAGATCCAATCTTTAGGCATATTTTTCTTGGAATATGGTAACAATTTTTCAGACAAAATGTCGCGATACATAACACTATCCATGATGCCTTTTATCTCGTGCAATGGGCCTACTCCTCGCGAAGACATAGCTCCCCAAACCATGACTGACCCACCCCCATGTTTAACTGTTGGAATTTGATATCGGGAATCGTATCTTGTGTTTTTAGGACGTCGAACATACTTTTTTCCGTCACTTCCAAACAGATTAAATTTTGATTCGTCAGAAAAAAGTACTTTATTCCACTGCTTTGGAGTCCAGTGTTGGTATTTTTGTGCGAATGTCAATCGGGCCTTCTGATTTTTCTTGCTGATCAAAGGTTTTTCAACACCAACGCGTCCAAATAGTCCTACATCATTTAGACGACGTGATACCGTGCTCCTACTCACATTGGCGAGGTTTTCATCGCGGAGTTCTTGAGCAATTTCAGATGCAGTTTTCTTGACATCCGTGGTAGATTTGCGTTTAATGATTTTATCAACACGCATAGTCGTTTTCCGTGGTCTACCAGATCGTGGGAGGTCCGATAGGCACTTGGTAGTAGTAAATTTATCGATTATTCTATTCACAGTACTTTTACCAATTTTTAATAGAGCGGCAATTTCGCGAGATGCCTTTCCTTGTCCAGAAAGGTTTATCACGGCTTCCCGAATTTGATAATTTGTATGTCTCGGCATATTGACCTTAAAATGACTTGATATAATGCGTGAAACACTTCAAGAATATAAAAAAGCCAAGTAGCGGACCAGGCGGAGATCTGAGAAATATATAAATACAGTGGCCCAATATTTTTGCACACGTAAATATATAATATAAGCGATAGAACCGGTAAACGTTTCTTTTCAAAAACTCTTTCCTACCTTATTGTTTAGTACAAATAGTATACCTAGTTTGTATATAAATATATCTTTTCTTCAGTTAGCCTTTTAGGAAATAGTTCAGAAAAAAAATGTGGCCCAAAACTTTTGCACACTACTGTACCTTCAAGCTTTCCAACAGACAGATGATAAGTCTATGAGATGTTGAATCGAAAGCTTACCGTTAATCAATGCAGGCCATTGACACGACGCGCTGATGGGCTGCAGCGTCTTTACAGACACACCTGCCAATTAGCAGGTTCTCTCGACAGCCCTGCTACACCTTCTTTCGAGCCACGTTGTTCGTACATCTCTCGCCATACAGGCTCAATTCTTCGAACAATCCTGTTGTTTAGGACAGCTGTGAAGACCTTATACAGTGTGTTCAAACAAGATCGAACAGAAGTTCTTGACACAATCTGGTCAAGCACGTGAAAAATTCTTCGTGCCTTTAAGTGCTTTTTTCACCTCTTCGGCAGGGATTGATGGACATTCCTCCTCATATTTTATGAGGTTGTCGCAAAACTCCTTGAAGTAGATGATATTGTCAGTATCTTCTTTCATCTTTAGTGTTTTCTGGATCCTGTATACGTCTATCCAAAAAGTCTCTACCACCTTGGGCTTGGGCGAATTTTTTATAGAAACAGGGAGCTCGCTGAAGAGGCGCAATGGGTGAGCGAGAAACTGTTGATTCTCCCTGATCCATTTCTTCTTCTTCTGTATCCTCCTCCTTGCGTCAGATAACACCCGTATTTTGTCAGCAATATGTGGCTTGATTGTCAGCAGCTTTGACTTGTTCAGTGTGTGGTTCAAGATCCTTAGTTCTTGGGCGAACTTTCGAACCCATTACGTGAACGGTCTACCAGATGTTATGTAATCAATCACACATTGAACACGTTTTAAATCAGCCAAAGCTGTCGCAGCACCATAAACTGAGTAATCGATGGTCCAGAGGTCGGACTCTTGCGAGATATCTCCACGAAGGGAGGCATCCATTTCAGCCAAATCTTGGGGCTTATGAGGAACTTGCATGTTAATGTTCCTCTTTGTACTGAAATTGCGATCATATCTCAAAAGGTGTCTGCTTTCCACGGTAGGTCTTAATGTCGCTTCCTCATCTTCGTCTGCAGCTTGATCAAGTAGCGGTTGGGGAAGCGCTCCGGGTACATATCCATTTTTCCGGAGTTAGTCGGCTTGATTTCGAAAAGACTGATGCGAAACGTGCTGAAGCTCTGGGTGTTTCTGGCACCACAGAGTTTGCATACGCGCCATAAAGCCTCCGCGCACAGGGATAATGCTGGCATCGTAGCAGTCTAGCAAGTCATCCTTGAATTGATCCGTCCACTCAGTGTGGGCGTTTCGCCGGTTCATCGTCTTGTTTCCATCTAAATTATTTTCAGCACCCCCAACTCTAGGATGATCGGCATTGTTTGTCGACCCATTGTCGGGTGCTCTGCGCGTTCGATCGTTTTGAACCGCATCTACAACTTTTTGTTGTCCGCGACTGCTTATTAATTATTGTAACCATATTTAGCAGAAACCTTTGGTACAGGGACCCTCTATCCGCAAGCTGAGGACGCGTCCGCTGGATTTGTCATAGGCCCTTCAGTTCTATTCCAAAGGAATCGAAACCGAGACTAAGATATAAGCTAATATATATATATATATATATATATATATATATATATATATATATAT
>CAKNYM010050920.1:259182-269471 GCA_932195095.1 Andricus curvator
AATTGCATCCGCTCCCAGCGAAATCGCGGTAAAATTTCAGCCGTAACCACGTCTCACGACCGTGAGATAGGTGGTTACAGTCTGCGACGAACTCAATACGATGGTCCGGCAAAAGTCTCGTGCACCCTGAGGACACGGAGCGACCCAAGGACGACCGCCTTCTGCATTTTCCCCGCCAGTGTATCAGCATTTTGTTGACACACATGCTTTTCAGGCTATTCACCAGCGAAAACTTGGCACTAGGGCTGGGCGGTTATTGGAATTCATAACCGGTTATCGGTTATTGAGAAAACTGGTTTTTTAACCGGTTAATCGGTTTTTTAAAATAAACCGGGTTTTTCTGAATAACCGGTTATTTCTTTACAACCGGTTTTTTACAATAACCGGTTTTTTACAGTAATCGGTTTTTTACAATAACCGGCTTTTCCTAATAACCGGTTTTTTTAAAATAACCGGCTTTTTCCTAATAATCGGTTTTTTATAATAACCGGTTTTTTGTATAATAACCGGTTTTTTCATAATACCCGGTTTATTCAGTAACCTGGTTTTTGAATTACCAGTATGTATTTAAACATCAGGTTTTAAATTACCGTTTTTTAAATAAGTGTTTTTTTCAAAAATAACCAGGGTTTAGAAAATGGAGAAAATATGCTTTCGTGTTTGCTTTAGTTTTTATTTTTCAAAATCGGTGATTTTTTATAAGCCGACTGTTTTCAAAATAACCGGTTTTATTGAAAACCCGGTTATTTTGAAACACCGGTTGTATTGGAAAACCGGTTATTTTGAAAAACCGGTTATTTTGGAAACCCGGTTATTTTCGAAAACTGGTTATTTTTAGAAATCGGTTAACCGGTTATTTTAAAAAGACATAACCGGCCAGCCGGTTTTTAAAAAAACCGGTTAACCGGAAAACCGCCCAGCCTTACTTGGCACCTCCAAAAGCGCCGATGATCAAGACGATTAGCTTAACAGCATATTCCGGGTATAACCGTCGCATCTCCCTTATAAGGTCTTTACTCTCTAAATTCGAGTTAGTAGATATTTTACTAATTCATTCAGTACACTTAATTTTTATTGATGAAGCAGTTATTTTCAGAAGTTTACTAAAAGTTCGTGGAAGTTTTTCTCCTGTGCTTTCTTAATCCGGGCCTTCAGGAGTGAGTATCCAAGATTGATAAGATTTGATGCATTTTGCCCACCCCTGATATGGAAGTCAAGGCCGAGTGTTTCAGCAGCCTCCTCCCCTGCTTTCTACAGAAACACTCCTTTACCCTCTTCTTCGTGTTTCCTGACCATTTTAAGAAAAGGGTTTCGTCCATTTGCGACTGTATGTGCTGTACCCAGAATAATCCTGTTGTGAAGGCATTTAAGATTCAGTATTCCGCGATCGACCTTGACGCCGACAGTTCGGAAGACCAAATCCGTCGGATCAGACGTTTGTATCTGCACCGGAGAGTATCCTTAATAGATGTCACGTCCTGAATGCGGCTCTGTGGTACGCCCAAGTATGTATAGGTCTCCCCAGCGCGAAGGTGTCGTATAGCACTTCTGTCAGCGAGTTCAGGGTCTTCGGGGATGCCATTAAGTCTTCCCTTCGTCAAATAAACCTTGGCGCATTTCTCTAACCCAAACTTCATTCCCATCTCTTGAGTGTACTCTTTGACAATGTCTAGAGCTAGATGGAGTTTCTCTTTATTTTTAGCATAGATCTTAAGATCATCCATGTAAAATACATGAGTGACCTTATGCTTTTGATTTCCAGGTTTGCCGCAGAGGTACCCTTCGGAATGCCGAAGTGCGAGAGATAGTGGCAATAATATGAAGCAAATGAGCTGAGTGCTCATGGTGTCGCCCTCAAATACACCTCAGTGAAAGGTGACACTGTTAGTGATCACACGATCTTTTCCAGATGAGATAGTAAATCTGGTTTTCCAAAGCGACATTAATTTCTCTATGCACCTCACGATGTGTGGATGAACCTTTAAGCTTTCCAAATGTTGAATCGAAAGCTTTCCGGTAATCAATTCAGGCCATCGGAAGGAAGCGCTGGTAGGATGCTACGTCTTTGCAGACACATCTATCGATGAGCAGGTTTTCCTGACATCCTGCTACGCCTTTCTTTGAGCCGCGTTGTTCGTACATCTCTCGCCACACAGGTCCAATTGTCCGAACAATCCTATCATTTAGGATAGCTGTGAAGATCTTATACAGTGTGTTCAGACAAGTTGTTGGCCTGTAATGTTTAGGATCAGCTAAGTTGCCTGTCTTCAGTAGAAGCACTGTGCGCTCTTCCACTAACCACTCCGGAATAGGCTCTTCCGACTTCAGATATGAGGTGAAAATGCCAAATGGAAAATTCCACCAGGAGGTCTTGATACCATCTGTCATCCAGTTTAGCCAGATCTTTGGGCTTGGGAGTAACCCTTCTACCAACCACTCCGGAATAGGCTCTCCCGACTTTAGATACGAGGTGAAAATGCGGGCCAGTTGCTGGTACATTGGAGGAAATTTCTTCCACCAGAAGGTCTTGGATACCATCTGGTCCCGGAGCGGATCATTTCTTCATGCCTCTTAATACTTTTTTCACCTCCTCGGTAGTGATAGGTGGGCGACAGTAACTGTATTGACTTGGAAGAGTCGAGATGGGTCAGACAATTTTGTTTGACGATGGTGCATTTACAACTTTTTTTGTGATAGTGTAGAGTATCGTTATGTTGTACATTACGATACGACAGAGTGTAATGTGAATGTATCGTAATGTACAACATTACGATACTCTATGCTGCCGCATAAAAACCGATAAATGCACCGGAGTCATATAAAAACTGTTTATTTTCTCTGACCCACCTCTTTCTTCGCTCAAGACTTGTCCTAGCGTTAAATATTACTCGTATTCTGTCAACAATATGCTGCCCGATGGTCAGTAGCTTTGCCTTTTTGAGTGTGTGATGGCGGATCTGGAGTTCGCGCGCGGACTGTTGAATCTTGGCAGTAAAAGTCCTGCCAAAAGTTATGCAGTCAATCACACACTGAATGCGGGATGCGTACTGCCTTGCCCAGCCTATCTTTGTGCTGAGTTCATGCATTCGTATTTTGGTCTTATGATTAACCGCTGGTTTTGTTTTACGGTTTGTATCTGCCAAATCTCTCGTTGCATTACGCAATTCTCCTGGATAACTCTGCGGCGACACTAATCATCGCGCGCATAAGGTCACTTAGGTATCCCGGGTAATAATCTTTGGTCTTGATTTTGTCTTGGGTAAAGACTAATCCAAGACAATTTCAAGTTATACTGTATGTCTAGCTCGTCAGACGGGGCCAGACTATTTTTGATGTCTTAAGACGAATATTTTCGACTTAAAGGTAAGAGTGTATGTCTTGAAACAAGATTAATTGGCTTGGAAAGGACTTAAGAGCCAAAAGGCCCTCAAGGCCTGCGAGCTTCATCAATAATCCGATTTAAACTTTACAGAATGTTTATATTGTTAGCTTCATGATATTTATTTTTCATGCATTAATAATTTTGTTTATTTGCAATAATTATGTTCTTTAGATGACGAATCCAAAAATGTTCTCCATTTTTTCCTATCTCCAACAGTTCACTAGATACTTGTAGAAAATAACTGTTTCAATCTCTTTATGGAAAATTTTATATGTCTGTAGTTGTTGAGATCGACAGGTTCCGAATTTTTCATTCAAAAATCAGTTATTACAAAATTACAAGATTGATCGGTTGTAAAATTTTAATACTTAGTAGATGTTAACTGTTTGGTCCTAACCTATCTGGAAGTGACAGACCCCGTTGGTAGTAATAAAACCAATACATAAATTATCCTTCCGTATCTCAAGACAAGTCTACATTGTCTTGTTTCGGCATAGCTACAGCCATAAATGCAAGACAAGTCTGTATATCTCCAATGTCTAGCTGGTGAGACGGAAACAGATATCATAGTTCTGAAGACATATTGAAGACATTCAAGGCGAAATCAAGACCAAAAATGTTTACCCGGGATTTTATATTGATTGATCGATAATGTACTGAAATTAAAGCTCAAAGCATCGACAACTGTAATTTGGTGATTGTGAATTCTCTTTTGTTAAAGCTCCTTCGACTTCAACGAACACATTCCCATCACGTATCTCGTGCTTCGCACTCGATTTTGTCAAAAATGTGAACTTTTCTACATTATGTTCAACTCTATTATATCAAGTGTATATTATATTTATTTCTGTACCTCGGCTTGGGATTGTTCATTCAGATATTGCAAGGTAAAGTACAAAATTCGTTTTTCATGATTACTTTAATATTTGTTTCTTATTTTGCATTGAATGTTATTCTCAACTACCCTGAAAAATATATCATTTCAATCAATTTATATTATTACAATTCCTAATATGCATTGGCATTGAAACATACGTATTTTCATTGTCTTGTTTTTATAATTGAAAAAAAGTGCGCATCCCATCAGGAAAAAAAAAAACAATTTTGTTATTAAACATTTTATTGCATTTTGTGTCGTTTTCCATAAATTTAATTTGTTTATTGTCAGTGTTATTGTTTACGATTTAAACTAAAAATACGCATGAAAGTGGTTTCGAGCAAATTTGTAGATACAATATAGGCGGAAATTTTTCTTAAATAAAATGTTATTGTAGCTTATGTTCTTTTTTCAAAAAGGTAATTTTTTCATCAAAATTTATTTTTATAATAAGAGTTTATAAAAAATTTGTAGATTTTTTTTTGGTTAAACAACTTTTGTCTTTTCATTTTTTTCGCATTTGTGTCGTTTTCCAAAAGTTTAATTTTTTATTTTTCATCTTGTTTTTTACGATTAAAAGAAAATCTACTTGTTCTATTGAAAAATTATTCATAACAAATTTTTAGATCCTTTTTGGGTGAACAACTTTTGTCTATTGATTTTCTTTTGTACCTTGTGTCGTTTTCCCAAAAATTTAATTTTTTATCTTTAAGGGCATGCTCTTCGGTGACCACGTGACCAAACCAGTCCTTGGTTATGAAATTTTTTTTGGTGTTCACCATGTCCGAACGCAATGTTATATCTCTCTCGAAATTTGGAATATAGGAAATGAGGCCATAAATTGCGTTTGTATATTTAGTTTCAGTAATAATTTTGAAAAAAAAATAAATGTGTAAAATTATTTTAATTTTTTTGGTACTCACTACGTCCAAACGGATTGAGATATCGTGTTTAGAATTTGAACGATTAAATAAAAAGCACCAAAGAACGTTCGTATACATCAATATGTTTATAATTTCAAAGAAATTTCATTTATAAATTGATAAAATAGGATATTACCACTCGAGTTGTAGCACTTTGCAGGTAATGTTTGGTTTGATGCATTTCAGATTTTCTGATTCACGTATGTTGATAACTGACACAAGTTTTGGACTAAATCGTCTAAACATTAAAAAAAATCAATATAAACAATAACATTTGCACGTTCGTTGCAAATCAGAAAATAAGTATCTGCACACACGTAACCTGTCATTATTCTTGGAGCATTTTTAGCAATTTCTAGCGGAGAAAAAAAGAAACTTTCAACGTCGGTAAAGTAGAGATCACATGACCAAGCTCGGTTATGAAATTAGACACGTTATTTTTTACATGGATAATTTTTTTCAAAATTATTACTGAAACTAAATATAACAACGCAATTTATTGTTTCATTTCCTATATTTCAAATTTTGAGAGCGATATATCGTTGCGTTTGGACATGGTGAACACCAAAAAAAATGTCATAACCAAGGACTGGTTTGGTCACGTGATCACCGAAGAGCATGCCCTTAATGTTATTTTTTTACGATTGAAACAAAGACTACGCATCGTATCAAAAAATTATGAATAAGAAATTTGTAGCCCTCTTTTGGATGAGCAACTTTTGTCCATTTATTTGTTTCGCAGCTTGTATAGTTTGTCAAAAAATTTCATTTTTTTATTTTCAATGCTGTTTTTTACCAATTTAAACAAAAACCACGCGTCCTCTCAAAGAGTGATTAGTAATAAATTAATAGATCTTCTCGAGTGCACATTTTTTTTCTATTCATCTTTTTCCGTATGTATCTTGTATAGTTTGACCGCAAAATTGGAAATTTTGATTTTTCATTACTTTTTGTGTGATCAAAATTTGAATTTTCGATTTTTCAAGAAAATTCAGAAAGTTGTTATGAAAATTTTGTACAGTGTTCAAAAAGCAACGTTTCTTTCCTCTAGACATTTTTTCATGTCGGGCGTTGTTTGGCTTAAAATTTTCATTTTCGTTTTTTTTTTAATGTTGTGAATTCTATAACACTGATAATTTGTTTTTCAGCAAAAAAAGTCATGAGGATAAATTGTTCTTCTTTTCAAATACTACGAAATGCTGTCCACAGAATTTCTAAATTCTGAAAAAATTGGTCTCAAAAATTTTGAAAATGCTCTAGCTTTTTGAATTTTTATCCAAAACGGCTGGCTAACGAACTTGACCTTCATTTTTGGACTGTAAAAGAGTATACCAAATACCAATCCAATCTGTCGATTCTTTCAAAAGTTATCCTGCTCACAGGGAGACATACATCCATGTATACATTAGGCATACATACATACAAACATACATATACAATACAGACATACATACAGAGAGATAGACACATTCGTAAAAACCTGTTTTTCGGGTTCAGGGGGTCTCAAAACGTAGACATTTGACAAAAACTAGGGGGGGGGGGTCAAATTTTACAAAAATCTAATACCTTCTCTGATGAGAATGTAAAAAGGGAAAGATTACTGGTGTTTCCGAGGACCCTGAGCTTGTGGATATGAGTGTTATTAGACATATTGACACTGGAGAGACCTATACATACCTGGGCGTGCCTCTAAGCCGCATTCAGGACGTAACATCAGTGAAGGAGTCTCTCCGAAGCAGATACAAGCATCTTCTTCGACAGATTTGGTCTTCCAATCTGTTGGCGTTGAACAAGGTATCCGCGACTAATTTGCTTGCCGTTCCAGTTCTACTCCACTCGTGTGGGGTAGTTCAGTGGACGAAGAACTAGCTTACGGCCTTTGATATCACCACGCGTAAGATTATGCATAGGCATAAGCCGCGCAGCAGGCTTATGCCTGCTGTGGAATGAGGAGAGTGCATTACTTAATCTAGATGCTTCACTTCTAAAAACCGAAGTCAAGAAAGCAGAGGTTAAAAATTTTCGCCAACAGCTTAGTCGAGGAGAAAATGCACTGAAACTTTCACAGAGATGAAGATCAGTTCTTGTTGGAAGAGTAAACTTTTGCTTTCCTCAGATCATCAGAACTTTATACAGGTACTGAGGGTTTCATTTTCGCAAGCTAGCGGTTCCATTTCGACCTTAATATACCGTGACCGCATTTTACGTCAAGAAGTTCCCAGCGATCCCAGTCATGCAAACGCTGAGTACCTAAAACACATACTATCCGTGTGTCCCACTCACGCGAGAGCAACATATCTGTACATACATAATTCGGTCATAAGAGTGATCGTCTACCAATTTTTTTGCTCTTACGGTATTGGCCGTGACCCTGCCTTGCCGAATGCTCCGAGAGAGATAGAGTCAATTGACTAAAACGAGAAGTGTCAAATTTTCTGAAACTAAGATTGTCGAGCATCAGTCTTCATTGCACACTCGAGGCCTGACATCGCTCTCTAAGCCTACGAGAGACTAACTATATTCGTGATCGGATTATCGGCTCCGGCCGACTACAACATTACTGCCAAGGAGAAAGACAAGGAGGAGAGGTATCAAGACCTTAAAAGGGGACTGTAACGACTGTACCAAAAATATTCGGTACAAGTAATTGTCCTTGTGATAGGTGCTCTCGGAGGTGCGAAACGACCTTGCGTCGCTTCACGGCCTGAAGAGACACACAAAAATTTCGCCGGCCTGTCGTTATGATTTCACCGTGCCCTGTGGCCACCCATCTCAAGGTAGTGAGACGTGGCCATAGGTGTGAGTTACCGCGGTTCTATTGGGATCCGTTGTCATTTCAATAGATGTCAGTTACCCCCAGCGATGGTTGTTCAAAAGTTTTCTTTTAAACCACATATACTATTATGTATATGAGACCGTCCGCGAAAAAAGGGACCTAATGCGTCGAAACTGAATTTTACAGGACAAGCGATCGTGGCAGAGTCCGCAAGCCAGCATTTGAGTAGTGGGGATCCGTCTACGAAAAGAACCCCTCCACTTACCACTGCACTTTTAGGCACGAGCCAGTAGAGCTCACGGACACGTCGCGTACAGCTTTAGTGGTAAGTGGTGGGGCTGGCTTTCGTAGGCCTCTCGTTCGGTCTCCGCGTACACTTATCATGTCTATGTTTGTAGCTTAATAATAAGAAAAGTAATCAACGTAAAAAATTTCTGATTATTGGAAATGAAAGAGTGACTCAGACACTATCGATTGGCGTAAGAAAATGAAAATAGATTTTTTCCGCATTAGGTCCCTTTCCTTGCGGACAGTCACATATACTAACAATACCTCGGACTGCTGATGAACCTCGGACGGCTTGTTGATGACCTCCACCTGTAAAATATAATATATGGATTTTCATTAAAGAATTTTTTCAATGAATGCCGAAAGTTTGCTATTGGTCGCGTGACAAAAAGTTGCCTTGCTCAAGCATGGATCAAAAATAGGTCAAAAATGGTTAAAGATTGTTCAAGGATGGGACATGTATCGATCGTTTGCATGGCTTGAGCATTGATTATGGCCACGACCCATGCTAAACTTTTAATGATTAGTTCAACACTAAATTCGACGGTTTCCATAGCTAATCTTGTAGAAAAACAACAATAGGAAGTTCCGCTATGACTATAACCTTACTCATTCTTCCTTTTTAACATTTCACATGAATTAATCTAGTTTTTAGCGCTTTTTCGAACCAAAATTCATAATTCGCTCCAAACGTGAAACTTTCACGCATCACTCTAAAGCTATTTTCCAGAAATATATTGAAATTTGTTTAAATTGATATTTCGTAGTTGAATAATAATAATATTTTACAGTCCAAAGTTTAATGTCTAGATAAAAAAACATTTTTCATCATACCTCAATCGGAAATTCGACTTTTGATGCCTGTGGAGCGGGTCGAAAATCGAATTTTCAATTCTAGGGAAGATAGTGACAGATCAATGTAAATGGCGTAAATTTACATTGATCTGTCACTTTCTTCCCTAGGGTTGAAAATTCGATTGTCGAGCCGCTCCACGGACATCTCAAGTCGAATTTTCGATTATCGATATGATGAAAAATTGTATGCATGACTCGGGCCGAGGCAACGATTTCACTCGTGTGATATCAGCCCTCGCTTCGCTCGCGCAGCTAACTTCACACTCGTGAAATCGTTGCCTTTCGACCCTCGTCACGCAATATACTATTTTACACATTTTCCAGAAACTTTTTCATTCTAAAAAAAAGTAAGAGACAGAGTTTGGACATGTGCAAAATTTTGTGAATCCCTTGAGTCTGAGACCGTCCACAAAACGCGAACCACGAAGCCGACCTCACCCAATGTCACTTTACACACTCTTGCGATCACACAATTCTGCAAAAATTACATTTTTGTTTGTCGCCTACATTACTCATGTTGCAGGCCAACGGCCTAAACTGAGAACCTCTGGAAATCTAAAACTGTCTACGTGACTTTCCACTCAAGTTTTCTTATGAAAACTTGAGTGAAATAGGCCTACGTGACAAATTTCCGATTTCGAGATGTTTCAAAGGACGTGAGTCATAACCATTAACCAAATTTCCCTTCTCTCGCAAGGCCGCCGGGTAACGACCAGAAAATCCCCGTTAGTCACACAAACAGTACGTGATTACGTGCTGGCCGCCGTGTTACGCTTCCCTAGTCGGCGCTAGCACGGTACGTTCGGCACGTACACCAATGATTTCTCTCTCACTCTCACGCGCGCCTTATCTTCTTCCTTTCCCGCATCTTCATTCTCTCTCTCTCTCCCTCTGGCGTCCTCTTTTCTCCTTCAGATTTATTGGGAAAAACAACCGGGGATCTCAACCGGCGGGTAAAACTTTACAAAACTTGAACAAATCATTCCTTTAAAAAAAATCATTAAATTAATTCAATAACATAAGATATATTGAGAGAAGGGCAAATAGTTGTTTATTCTTTCACAATTCATTTTGACTTATCAAGAAACCTTAAAACCTAAGAAAATAGTAAGAACGGCCTTTCCGGTTGAAATAGTAAATGAAACTTAATTAAATTGACATATGTGTATATATGTATATATGTGTATG
>CAKNYM010050920.1:269871-283367 GCA_932195095.1 Andricus curvator
GGAGGCGTAACAACCATGCCGAAAGCTGAATGGCACCTGAGTGAGGTCTCTTAAACGGTGACTCCGGGATACCGGGCGACCCCTTAGAGTATGCAGCCTTATCCTTGCATGCGGGGCTCTAGCAAGGACGGAATAACCCTTTCCCTAGCTGCTCGTGGGAACAACAATGAAACCACCAAAACACCAAAATGTTGTAGATGCGGTTCAAGACGATCGAACGCGCAGAGCACCCGACAATGGGTCGGCAAACAATGCCGATCAGCCTAGAGTTCGGGGTGCTAAAAATAATTTAGATGGAAATACGACGACGAACCGGCGAAACGCCCACATTGGGTGAACGGATCGACTCAGGGATGACGTGCTAGACTGCTACGATGCCAGCATTATCCCTTTTCGCGGAGGCTTTATGGCGCGTATGCACACTCTGTGGTTCCAGAAACACCCAGAGCTTCAGCACGTTTCGCATCAGTCTTTGCGAAATCAAGCCGACTACCTCCGGAAAAATGGATATGTACGCGGAGCGCTTCCCCAACCGCTGCTTTATGAAGCTGCAGACGAAGATGAGGAAGCAACATTGAGACCAACCGCAGAAAGCAGGCACCTTCTGAGAGATGATCGCAATTTCATTACAAGAAGGAACATTAACATGCAAGTTCCTCCTAAGCCCCAAGATCTGGCTGAAATGGATGCCTTCCTTCGTGGATATATCTCGCAAGAGTCCGACCTCTGGACCATCAATTGCTCAGTGTATGGTGCTGCGAGAACTTTGGCTGATTCAAATCGAAAGCTGAAACCAACGATGGATCAAAAGACCAAAAGACGCTTGCCTCAACTGAACAAGAAGATTGGATGGGCAAGACAGAATGCGTCCCGTGTTCAATGTATGATTGACTACATAACATCTGGCAGACCGTTTACGGAAAGGGTTCGAAAGTTCGCCCAAGAACTAAGGATCTTGAATCACACACTAAACCAGTCAAAGCTGCTGACAATCAAGCAGCTTATTGTTGACAAAATACGGCTGTTATCTGACGCAAGGAGGAAAATACAGAAGAGGGTGAGATGGATCAGGGAGAATCAACAGTTTCTCGCTGACCCATCGCGCCTCTTCAGCGATCTACCTGTTTGTGTAAAAAATCCACCCAAGCCCAAGGAGGTAGAGACTTTTTGGAGAGAGGTGTACAAGATCCCGAAAACACAAGAGTTGAAAGAAGATACTGAAAATATAATCCGCTTCAAGGAGTTTTGCGACAACCTCATAAAATCTGAGGAGGAATGTCCATCAATCACTGCCGAAGAGGTGAAAAAAGCAATTAGAGGCACGAAGAACATTTCCGCTGCTGGACCAGATTGTATCAAGAACTTTTGGTGGAAGAAGTTTACTTTTACACACCAACATTTGGCCCGCATATTCACCTCATATTTAAAGTCGGAAACGCCCATTCCGCAGTGGCTGGTGTTAGGACGCACTATACTCCTTCCAAAAAAGGCAACTTGTCCAACCCAGAGAATTACAGGCCAATAACTTGTTTGAACACGCTGTATAAGATCTTTACAGCTGTCCTCAACAACAGGATTGTTCGACGAATTGAGCCTGTATGGCGAGAGATGTACGAACAACGTGGCTCGAAAAAAGGTGTAGCAGGCTGTCGAGAGAATCTGCTGATTGACAGGTGTGTCTGTAAAGACGCTGTAGCCCATCAGCGCGTCCTGTCAATGGCCTGGATTGACTAACGGAAAGCTTTCGATTCAACCTCTCATAGACTTATCATCCGTCTGTTGGAAAGCTTGAAGGTACGTCCACACATAGTGAGATGCATAGAGAGATTGATGCCTCTTTGGAAAACTAGATTTACTATCTCATCTAGAAATTATCGTGTGACAACGAACAACGTCACCTTCCAGAGGGGCGTCTTTCAAGGTGATACCATGAGCCCTTTGCTTTTTTGCATCACACTTTTGCCTCTATCTCGCGCACTACGAAATTCTCCTGGATACCTCTGGGGCAACAGTAATCAGCGCGAGCATAAGGTCACTCATGTATTTTATATGGATGACCTTAAGATCTATGCCTCTGGTAGAAGCAAACTTCAAACTGCTATAAATATTGTCAAGAACTACACAGGAGAGATTGGGATGGACTTTGGCTTGGACAAGGGTGCCAAAATTTATCTGAAGAAAGGAAAGATTACTGGCGTTCCCAAGGACCCTGAGCTTGTGGATATAAGTGTTATCAGACATCTTAATACTGGAGAGACCTATACATACCTGGGCGTGCCTCAAAACCGCATTCAGGACGTAACATCAGTGAAGGAGTCTCTCCGAAGCAGATACAAGCATCTTCTTCGACAGATTTGGTCTTCCAATCTGTCGGCGTTGAACAAAGTATCTGCGACTAACATGCTTGCCGTCCCGGTTCTACTCTACTCGTTTGGGGTAGTTCAATGGACGAAGAACGAGCTTAAGGCCCTTGATGTCATTACACGTAAGGTCATGTATATGCATAAAAGCTTGCATATCAATTCGTCAGTTCCGCGATTATATATTTCACGGCGTCAAGGCGGACGCGGACTTCTGAATCTCCAGTGTCTTCATAACGGGATTGTTCTAAGTACAGCTTACATCGTTGCGAATGGCAGAGATCCTCTCCTAAAGATGGTCAGGAACCACGAGATGATTGGCGAAGGAGCGTTCCTTTACAAAGCCGCGGAGCAAGCGGCCGAGACCCTTGGCCTGAATTTGAACATCAGAAGTGAGGAAAGTGCATTACTTCATCTAGATGCTTCACTTCTAAAAACCAAAGTGAAGAAAGCAGAGGTTGCAAATTTTCACCAAGAGCTACTCGACAAGAAAATGCACGGAAACTTGCACAGAAATGTAGAAAAACAGTCCTTGTCGAAGGAGCAAACTTTTGCTTTCCTCAAATCATCAGGGCTTAATTCAGGTACAGAGGGTTTTGTTTTCGCATGCCAGGACGGTGTCATTTCCACCTTGGCATACCGTGAGCGCATTTTATGTCAGGAAGTTCCCAGTGATAGGTGCAGAGCGTGTCATGCACACGCTGAGTACCTAGAACACATACTATCAGGGTGTCCGACCCACGCGGGAACGACGTATACCTATAGACATAATGCGGCCCTAAGAGTGCTTTATTACCATCTTTGTCGCTTCACGGTGTTGGCCGCGACCCTGCCCTGCCGAACGCTCCAAAAGAGATAGAGTCGATTGTCCGAAACGAGAAGTGCCAAATTTTCTGGAACTACGTTCATAAACAAACCCTTTGATGACAGGGGAAGACAAAAAAGCATACTCGAACCCGAAGAACAGGAAACTAAGGTTCGAACGGGCTCAGGAACCGCCACTTTCTCTCTCTCTCCTCCATGGATTGCTTGACAGCCTGGAAGCCACTATTAAAGGGAGACATCAAGAGGGTCCAGTTAGAGCTACCCGCTAGCCAACACAATGTTGCGCAGGGTATGGCAGGTCTAGATGAATGGCTCGCTGAGCAAAGTGCTAAGAGGAACGCCGCCTCTCAGACAACCCGGCCTAAGAGATCCTAGGCCCGTTTTCCTTTCTTTGCTTATCTCCCCCCCCCCTGTCCTCTCTATGCAATTTCCTCTCTCCCCCTTCCGTTCTCACGCAACGAGTACACTTTCTCCGGCCGCTCTTATCGGCCAAGGCAGTCGCAGACCAGGGACGACCTTTACCGTCAAACCCCTCCCGCGCAATCAGAGTATATCTCCCCCCCCCCATAAGTTACACACAACAAGGGAAGATATCATTCAGGTCGTTTCTTATAGTTTTTTCGACGCTGATTACAAATTGTCAGCAAAAAATGTCCTATCCAAAAGTGAATAAAAAACTACCACAATCATTCTCTTGCCAAAATCACTGTGAAATATTCTTATTAGAGACAATAGTATATTGCGTGAAATCGTTGCCTGGGCCCGAGTCATGCATACAATTTTTCATCATATCGATAATCGAAAATTGTAGCTGAAATTGGAAACTTGTATTCATATTTAACCTCATAATGTCATTCTAAGGACAAAAATGGGATAAGCCTGGATAACAATTGCAAACATTTTTGTAAATTAGGTAACGCTAATTCAAGTCAAACAATGAAAAGGAGAAAAGTTGAAATTTAAATTGCAATCCTTTATCCATCTTTAGCCTGCTGGTACCACTCTAAGAAGAAGAATGAGATAAGCCTGGATCAAAATTGCAAAGGTTTTTCTAGCTACAGCAATGCTCATTCAAGTCAAATATTGAGAAGGAGAAAAGTTGAAATTAGAAACCTATATTTATATTTAATATAGCGGTCGAAATTTTCTTTTCACATCTCATGAATTTTCGAATTATGAGAATTTTGAAGTCTCTGATTAAGAGCCTGAAGTAAAAATTGGAAGAATTATAGTGACGGATCCATTATGACGGTGGAAAATTAGCAAATTGTGTTCAAGTCATGAAACTTTCAATTTAGGTGTTTACGAAATTCCTTGTCTGAATCTGAATTTAAAATTAGAATGATCAAACTAACTTATCCAACATGGCGGTTTACAATTACAAATTATATTTATATTTTAGTCCGCAATAAAAGAAATTGAACATTTTAATATTCAAACGCTTTTAAGATTCCCGAATAGAATTATTTTGCGAAATTTAGTAATTATTATTCGGAACAATAAAACAAGGTAACTAAATTGTTGAATTTTTGAACTAAAAGAACGTATGTTTATCCCACAAATATATTTTTAACAAATAGAGCTAATTTTCAACTACATAGTTGAATTTCCAAGTAAACGCATTAGAGTAGTTCAATTGCCAACCAAAAATGTTTAATTTTTAACCAAACAGTGGCAATTTTCACCAAAAGAGATGAAATTTCTGCCAAAAGAATGAACTTTTAAACCGAAAAGACGAATTTTCAAAAAAATAGCAACATTTTCAACCAAAAAAAGATTTCTCAGTCCAGAAAGAAAAAGATTGCGACCAAGTTGTTTCATTTTCAAGTGAAACAGACGACTTTTTAACCCGAAAATATAAACCTTCAATAAAAAAGTTCATTTTCAAAAAGTAATTAAATTTTCAACCAAAGAGAGGAATTTTCAATCGGAAAGATACATTTTTAACTGCAGGCGGTTTTTCAGTAAGGAAATAAACAAAAATTTCAACTATATCGTAGAATTTTTATGCCAAAAAGACGAAGTTTTAACCTGCAAATAAAAATGTTGAACAAAAAAGTACATTTTTAACTAAATAGTTCAATTTTTCAGTAAGCAGTAGTGACATTATTACCCAAAAAATGTAAATTCTTACCGAATTATGCAATAATTTATATTTTAACAAAAAAGGCAAATCCACGAAATATTTTAATCCTTAACCTAAACAAATTTTCAACCTGAACATATAAACTTTTGACAAAAAGTTTAATTTTCAACCAATTAGATGAATTTTTTATAGAAATAGTTGAATTTTCAACTGAAAAATATGAATTTTGAGCGACAAATTGAATAGTCATGTTTACAGTTTAAAAACATAAATTTTAATTACGGCTCCACATTTCCAGGATAGCTCTAATTTTTTTTTACGTTGAAAGGAAGGGCTACTTCATCTCGAACTTCTTTATCTAAGAACTCTGGACTCTCCTTTATGATGGTAAATGATGTTGCTATTTGCCACTGGACCAGTACGTGAATTGTTATTTTTGTTTTTGATTTGATTTATTAATCAATATGGTTGAAACTGACAGTGCTGTCGTCATTCTTTTGTTAGCAGGTCAATGTACTACAAACTTCAAGCCTTTTAGACCTTGTTTACATTAAAAATGTCAAACATGCAAAAATAGTTTCGAAATAATTCCTGGCAAAAATCTGATTTTCTTTTCCGGTTTATCCAGTGCATTCCATTATGAATAGGAATCAAGACTTTGATCGTTATCCTGCACGAATATAAAGAAGAATTTTGCATTTTTCCAGAGAAGACGACGTACGCTGTCTCTGACAATTATGATGTATGTATGTAAGGGTGATTGAAAAGAAAATTTTTTACTAGAGGGCTAGCCACCCCCCCCCCCCCCCGCTCTATTTTATAATCTTCCTGGCAAAGAATTGCATTACTTTTTTCAAATTCGTTAATATCAATACGTGACCCCGGACATTTGAAGTTAAATGAAGAACTAAACTACTTATTATTAACTTTTCGTGAATTCAATCTTATACAATTCTTAAGAAATATTCAAAGAATCGTTTCTACCTCATAAGTTTTAAAATTTACACCCCAAACATTTTATATTGCATCCGGAAAATGCCCCCAAAATGCAAAATAGCAATTTTACTTAAAATTTATGCTAAGGACGAGCTTTCTTAAATTTTTACATAATTTATTTTTGTATTTGATCAGTGACTAGTTCGAAAGTATTTTCTAACCAATTTCAAATTATTTAAACAACTATTAATTGCAAAATTTTTTTTATTATCCCTGCTAATCACAAAAGGCCAGTATTTTTTGGAATTATTGTCACAGGAAGTGAATTTTGAGAATCGTAGTTATTTAATTTAGTTATTTATTTAGTTATATATTTAGTTATTTATTTTAGTTATTTATTTATTATTATTTAATTGTAGTTATTTACTACAAGAAACTTTCCACCTAGAAACACTACCCAAATCGGGTAGTGTCACGCGTACCCTGAAAGGGAAATGGCAGAATGGTATACTTACTATTAAGTTATTTTTTTATTTTTTTTTTAAGCAATTTATATCAGTTTTGATTTAAGTTTTTCTACCAAATCATGAAAAGTTTATATTTTCTGGAATTGATGATATAATTAATGAATGTTAGGAGGAATATTTTTGGTGTGTGTGATATATAATTATTTATAATACGTTCTGCAATTTTTCATAATATTGTGCAGTCTTCGAATATATTTTGAAATGATAAAAAATGTTCCAGAATGTAAATTTCGTAACTTAGACATACATTTCTGAAACTTACATTCTAGGTGATGCGTACTGTTTTGACATTCGGAACCAGTCATGAATTTTGGTTCGAAAAAGCGCTTAAAACTAAGTTAATTTACACTGTTAAAAATGTTTGGAATTCTCCAACACTTCTACAATACAAGCGTAAGGTAAAATTGCAAACATGGTATTGGAATGCCGAAATTGCAATACATGTATTGTAAGTGCTGTAAATCGTGAAGCACCGTCGAGCATTCCAATACATGTATTGCAGCGTTTATAAATCGAAAATTGTGCACAAGGAATTCACGGAATTTATGCAATTCATGGAATTCTCGGAATTAATGGAATTCACAAAATTTATGGAATTCACGGAATTCGCGGAATGCACTAAATTTATGGAATTCGCGGAATTCACTAAATTTATGGAACTCACAGAATTCATGGAATTCACAAAATTCATGAAATTCATGGAATTCACGAAATATATGGAGTTCACGGAATTCATGGAATTCGCGGAAGTCATGAAATTCACTAAATTCATGGAACTCACAGAATTCATGGAATTCACAAAATTTATGGAATTCACGAAAATTATGGAATTTATGGAATTCACGGAATTAATGGAATTCAAAAAATTTATGGAATTCACGGAATTCATGGTATTCGCGGAATTCACTAAATTTTTGGAACTCATGGAATTCATGGAATTCACGAAATTTATGGAATTCATGGAATTCACGGGATTTATGGAATTCATGGAATTCACGGAATTCATAACATTCAAGGAATTCACGAAATTTATGCAATTTATTTAATTAATTTAATTTATTTTACGAAATTTATTTATCAATTAATTTTTTTTTCATTTACCACGCTGAAAAACCCAGTTCTCGTCAGATCACTGAAGTTAAGCAGCGTTGGACGCGGTTAGTACTTGGATGGGTGACCATTCAAGAATACTGAGTGCTGTTGGCACATCCTGGGTGTGGTGAGCCCACACTTGTAGTTATTTATAACTACAAGAAAACTATCCACTACCCGAATCGGGTAGTGTCACGCATACCCTGAAAGGGAAATTGCTTAATATACATACACGGAATTCATGGAATTCACGGAATTCATAGAATTCACGGAATTCACGGAATTCGTGGAATTAACGAAATTTATGGTATTCATGAAATTCACGAAATTTATGGAATTCATGGAATTCACGGAATTGATGGAATTCATGGAATTCACGGAATTGATGGAATTCATGGAATTCACGGAATTCGTGAAAGTTAAGGAATTCACGGAATTCATGGAATTCACGAAACTTATGGAATTCACGGGATTTATGGAATTCACGGAATTCATGAAACTGAAGGAATTAACTAAATTTATGGAATTCACAGAAATTCATGGAATTCACGAAATTTATGGAATTCAGTGACCCGAGAGAAGTTAAAGATGCCTTCTGGGACACTTTAAATGACACAATAAGTACTTGCGATCATGGTCAAAGAATCATTCTGCTAGGAGATATGAACGGATGGGTCGGCGTCCAACACCAGGATACAGATACAGAAAGGGTGCTAGGTAAATACAAATACTTGGTTTAGACACAAAATGATCCACATGTACACCTAGCGTAAAGGAAATAGCCACAGTATAATTGACTTTTTCTATAATTCGCGAAAAAGTGCCAGTTTTTCCACCTGTTTTTGGTGTAAAAAGTGATCGATTTTTGGTCGATGACGTGGCGCATGCGCAGTGCCGACCTTTCCGGGCAACAGTGACAAAAGTGGACAGATGCAGTGGAAAAAGTAAATGGACAGTGATAAAAGTGAGGCACAGTGACAAAAGTAAATGTTATTTCGGGTGGGTTCGTGCTGCCTCGGGTGTACTCGTGCATCGTGCGCAGCCAACTTCATTCTATTTTCCGACTGTCGTCCCTAACCTAAAATCAATTTCCTGAAAAGTCTCGAGTTGTGTATTTTGTTTGTACTTTTGTCACTTGGCAAAAGCAAAAAAACACCGTCAGTTTCTCCGAAAATACTGTGCTTGGTGTTTTTTCACGAAAAATCGGAAATTTTGAAGCCCTCAACTTTATGGGCCAACTATTCAATTGTGAGAACCAGCTTATTACTGCCATATTATTGCCATGGTTTTGATAATTGCCATTGTCATTGTTGCGTCAATCGACAAAAAATCGCCTTCTTTTTACACAAAAAACAGGTAAACAAAAACTAGCACTTTTGCACAAATTATAGAAAAAGTATCGTGTCCCACACATTGAAAAAGCGACGATTTAAAACTCGTGTGATAGCCACCCTCGCTCCGCTCGGATAGCTAACTTCACACTCGTTTTAAATCTCTCGCTTTTTCAGCTTGTAGCACAATATACTATTGTTATTGCGGATGAGAGACTAAGAGAACTAGTTAAAGATACAAGAGTCATGAGAGGCTCCGAATCTAATACTGATCATTACCTCTTAGTATCCAAAATAAATTTAGGGCGGGGATGGAGAAGAAAGAGAACAACAAAAACAAAACAAACGCGAATAAAGATTGAAAATTTACAGAAACCGGAAGTGCGAATAGACTTTCAAAATAGGTTAAACGAACGTATAGATGAGACAATTTGGAAGGGGTTATTAAACAATAAAGATATAGAGGGCATGTGGACTTTGCTACGGGATATCATCGTTGAAACTGCGACCGAAGTATGTGGTACGGCGGTTGTAGGAAGAAAATCTGTTGATGCATGGTGGGATGATGAAATTGAGGCAGCCCAAAAAGAAAAGAAAGAAGCGCACGAAAGAACGTTGCAAATTACAGGTCTTAGCGATGAGGAGAGAAATAGACTTGAAAATGATTACAGACACAAAAAGAGAAAAGTTAAACGAATAGTCAAAGAGAGTGAAGAGAAAATCAGAACAGAAGAAGAGAGGAAAATACAAAACAGCTTTGAAGGAATTATGAAACTATTATATAAACATTTGAAGGGAAGTAAAAATACAGAGTTTGCGAGCATGAGAAACAGCAAAGTTGAAATGCTATATGATATAGACGGGATAGTAGACGCTTTAAAAGACTCTTTTAAATAACTATTAGGAGGTGATGATATAGGACAACAAAACTGCGACATAGAACATAATGCATTAGAAACCCCAATTGAAAAAGTCTGTGTCACTGAGGTCAGAGACATAATAAAGAACTTGAAAAACGGTAAAGCTGCTGGTGTAGACAGTATCAGCGCTGAAATGCTTAAATACGGTGGCGAGTACATACCTCACAGGTTGTGCGAATTGATAAATTTATGTATCGAGACGGGGGAAGTCCCAGACGATTGGAGAAAAGCGATTATCGTACCAACATACAAAAGAAAGGGAGATAAAAGCAACTGCAGTAATTACAGAGGTATCAGCCTTCTAAGTACCGTAAGTAAAATATACTCAAAAATACTTATTCATAGGGTAATGGAAGTTACAGAAGAAAAGATATGGGAAGTCCAAAGTGGATTTATGCCAGGAAGATCATGTACAGATCAGATATTTAGCCTAAGACAGATCACAGAAAAAAGCTTGAGAGTAGGAAAGAAAGTTTTCTGTGCATTTATTGACCTAGAAAAAACATTTGGCAAGGTAAATAGAAGTAAACTTTGGGAAGTCCTTAAAGAGTACGGAGTAAATGGAGGGCTCCTAAAAGCAATAAAAACAATATATACAGGTAGTAAAGCGAGTGTAACGGTAAATGGGAAACTGAGTGACTGGTTCGATATTATGCAAGGCGTGAAACAAGGATGCGTTATGTTCTCGTGGCTATTTATCATATTCATGGATAAGTGTCTAAGAACTGCACTCTTCGACGAAGAAGGTGTAAATCTCCAAACAGTCAAGGTACGTGGGTTAGCTTTCGCAGATGACAAGATTGTTATGGCAGAATCAATCGAGGACTTGCAAAGAATGTTGAATAAACTTAATACAACTATGAAGGACATGGGACTCAAAATTAACGTAAATAAAACAAAAATCATCGTGTTTGAGAGAAAAAGTGAGAAAACAATATGCAACATTGTCATAAATGATGAGAGATTAGAACAAGTTGACCAGTACGTATATCTAGGTAGTCTATTCACTGACGACGGAAAAATAGATGGGGAGTTAGATAGCCGCATAAATAAGGGTAGGCAGGTTATCGGTAGAGCAGGGTCCATCCTCACAAATAAAAACATATCAAAAAAAGCTAAAATGACCATACATAATTCTATATTCGTACCGACTGTACTATACGGTAGCGAGACATGGACATGTCAAGAAAAGGACAGTTGTAAAATTAACGCGATCGGCATGAAACCTCTCCGCATAATATGAAGGAAAACACTGATGGACGACTGACCAAACAATTGTATAAAGGTGAAGTAAATGGCAGAATGCACAGAGGTAGACCGCCGAAAGAATGGTTAGAATCTGTAAATGAGACATTAATCCGTAGAGACATAAGAAGCCATAGAAACACAAGAGCTTGCATGAAAAAATGCATGGACGTGAAGGAAGCTAGAGTAGTATGCCAGGACAGAAAAGTGTGGCGACAAATAGTTTGTGAACAGAGTGACAGTAGAATGAATGACGCCTGAAACAAAGACCTTGGATACTAATGGGCCCAAGTGGAGAACCATACATAACAATTTTGTGAGGCTCTTCACTTGGGGTGATCGCTAGAGAGATTGATCAGCAACCTGGGTCGGAGCAGTGTTGCGGAACAAACGTGTCCTTTAAATAAATAATACGAGAATTCCAGATCAATCTAAAATATTTATACCTATCTACCTTATACTTATATACCTACATACCTTACACCTATATACCTATCTACTCTATACCTATATAGCCATATACACACTACTATTCTCCAACCGAGCAAGTCACGCCTACCCTGAAAGGGAAATGGCTTAATGGTATAATATAATATAATACACGAAATTCATGGAATTCATGAAATTCACTGAAATCATGGAATTCACGGAATTTATGAAATTCACTGTATTCACGGAATTCACTAAATTCATGGAATTCATGAAATTCACTGAATTCATGTAATTCAATAAATTCTCGGGATTGACTGCATTCGCGGAATTCACGGAATTACCTGAATTCAAGGAATTCATGGAATTTACGGAATTCACTTAGTATATGGAATTCAAGGAATTAATGGAATTCAAGGAATTGACGAAATTCACGGAATTGATCGAATTCGAGGAAATCACGGAATTTATGGAATTCAAGGTGTTCAAGAAGTTCGTGCCATCCAAGTAATTCACGGAATTCAAGGAATTCATTGAATTCACGAAATTCACTGTATCAACGAAATTAATGGAATTCGCGGAATTCATGGAATTCGTGGAATTCACTGAATTCATGAAATTCCGTGAATTTACGGAATTGTCGGTATTCACGTTCCATGAATTCCTTGAATTCCGTGAATTCATTGAACTCCATGAATTCTTTGAATTCTCTGAATTCATTAAATTTTGTAAATTCCTTGAATTCTGTGAATTTAATGAATACCATGAATTAAACGAATTTTTTGAATTGAAATTTAAGAATTTTAAACCAGACCAAAATCAAATTCAAAATCCCATTTAACGTCTAACAATCAAGTTAATGTATAGAATTCCTGAAAATAAAACAAGAATTCAACGATCAAATTTGGACAAACATCCCCTTCCTTCTCTGGTTTTTTCTTTCGTCTTTTTTTATTTCTATTATTATCAAATCACAATATGAAAGCATGCAAAATATTTACCAACGTTTCGGTGCTCACACAGCACCCTTATCAAGGCAGAAAAATTAGAGCAGGTAGGAACATCGACGAAATAATCGACCATATCTCCTCGATACCTGACAACTAAATGCGGGTCAAAAGACAAATCCGTTATAAACAAACAAGAACTGCTATAAATTACCTCAAATCCAAGTCAGCTGAATTGAAATTTAAGAATTTTAAACCAGACCAAAATCAAATTCAAAATCCCATTGTTTTTAGGAATTGCAATAGGAGCATTTTGTGGTGTTTGTCCAAATTTGATCATTGAATTCTTGTTTTATTCTCAGGAATTCTATACATTAATGTTTTGAATTTCATGAATTCCGTGAATTCATCAAAATCCATGAATTTAATGAATTCCTTGAATTCCACGCATTCATTGAATACCACGAATTCCTTGAATTTCTTGAATTCTTTGAATTTGTGAATTCCTTGAATTTCGTGAATTCCTTGAATTTCGTGAATTCCTTGAATTTTGTGAATTCCTTGAATTCCGTCAATTCCTTAAATGTCGTGAACTTCATGAATTCCACGAATTCCTTGAATTTCATGAATTCCGCGAATTTCGTGATTTCCTTCAATTCCTTGAAATCTTTGAATTTCGTGAATTGCGTAGATTGCGTGAATTCCTCGAATTCCATCAATTCCTTGAATTCCGTGAATTCCATTAATTCCGTGAATTCTATGAATTCCTTGAATTCTATGAATTCCTTGAATTCTATG
>CAKNYM010050920.1:283377-303539 GCA_932195095.1 Andricus curvator
TGAATTCTATGAATTCCTTGAATTCTATGAATTCCTTGAATTCTATGAATTCCTTGAATTCTATGAATTCCTTGAATTCTATGAATTCCTTGAATTCCTTGAATTCTATGAATTCCTTGAATTCCTTGAATTCTTCGAATCCCATGAATTCCATGAATTCCGTGAATTCCGTGATTTCCTTCAATTCCTTGAAATCATCTCGTGGTTCCTGACCATCTTTAGGAGAGGATCTCTGCCATTCGCAACGATGTAAGCTGTACTTAGAACAATTCGGTTATGAAGACACTGGAGATTCAGAAGTCTGCGTCCGCCTTGACGGCGTGAAATATATAATCGCGGAACTGACGAATTGATATGCAAGCTTTTATGCATATGCATGATCTTACGTGTAATGACATCAAGGGCCTTAAGCTCGTTCTTCGTCCATTGAACTACCCCAAACGAGTAGAGTAGAACCGGGACGGCAAGCATGTTAGTGGCAGATACCTTGTTCAACGCCGACAGATTGGAAGACCAAATCTGTCGAAGAAGATGCTTGTATCTGCTTCGGAGAGACTCCTTCACTAATGTTACGTCCTGAATGCGGTTTTGAGGCACGCCCAGGTATGTATAGGTCTCTCCAGTATTAAGATGTCTGATAACACTTATATCGACAAGCTCAGGGTCGTTGGGAACGCCAGTAATCTTTCCTTTCTTCAGATGAATCCAAAGTCCATCCCAATCTCTCCTGTGTAGTTCTTGACAATATTTATAGCAGTTTGAAGTTTGCTTTTACCAGAGGCATAGATCTTCAGGTCATCCATATAAAATACATGAGTGACCTTATGCTCGCGCTGATTAGTGTCACCACAGAGGTATCCAGGAGAATTTCGTAGTGCGAGAGATAGAGGCAGAAGTGTGATGCAAAAAAGCAAAGGGCTCATGGTATCACCTTGAAAGACGCCCCTTTGAAAGGTGACGTTGTTTGTTGTCACACGATAATTTCTAGATGAGATAGTAAATCTGGTTTTCCAAAGCGGCATTAATTTCTCTATGCACCTCACGATGTGTGGATGAACCTTTAAGCTTTCCAAATGTTGAATCGAAAGCTTTCCGGTAATCAATCCAGGCCATCGGAAGGAAGCGCTGGTAGGATGCTACGTCTTTGCAGACACATTCATCGATGAGCAGGTTTTCCTGCCATCCTGCTAAGCCTTTCATTGAGCCGCGTTGTTCGTACATCTCTCGCCACACAGGTCCAATTGTCCTCTCTCCAAAAAGTCTCTACCTCCTTGGGCTTGGGTGGATTTTTCACTTAAACAGGAAGATCGCTGAAGAGGCGCGATGGGTCAGCGAGAAACTGTTGATTCTCCCTGATCCATCTCTCTCTCTTCTGTATTCTCCTCCTTGCATCAGATAACAGCCGTATTTTGTCAACAATATGCTGCTTGATTGTCAGCAGCTTTGACTTGTTTAGTGTGTGATTCAAGATCCTTATTTCTTGGGCGAACTTTCGAACCCTTTCCGTAAACGGTCTACCGGATGTTATGTAGTCAATCTAACATTGAACACGGGACGCATTCTGTCTTGCCCATCAAATCTTCTTGTTCAGTTGATGCAAGCGTCTTTTGGTCTTTTGATCCATCGTCGGTTTCAGCCTTCGATTTGAATCAGCCAAAGCTCTCGCAGCACCATAAACTGAGCAATTGATGGTCCAGAGGTCGGATTCTTCGGAGATATCTCCACGAAGCAAGGCATCCATTTCAGCCAGATCTTGGGGCTTAGGAGGAACTTGCATGTAAATGTTCCTTCTTGTAATGAAATTGCGATCATCTCTCAGAAGGTGCCTGCTTTCTGCGGTTTGTCTCAATGTCGCTTCCTCATCTTCGTCTGCAGCTTTATAAAGCAGCGGTTATATATAATGCCTGGCTATTTCAGGCAAAGTATGTCATTGGATACTTATTATATATGTTACCGTATTAACTCGAATACAGTTGAAACTAGTTTTGACTAGTTAAAACGTGAATTTACCAAGATCATTTGTCAAAACTAGTTTTAACTAGTGAAAACGCGAAGTAACTAAATCCTTTTGTAAAAACCCGAAGATTTTTTCAAGTCCATCATATTTCGTGCTTCAACTGAAGGTAACAGTTGAAACTAGATTCACCCAATTGTGCTTCTGAAAGAACTAGTTTTACCTTTAGTATTCAGTGTGGTTCGAGATGTGACCAATCACTCTTCTGTGACCAGTCACTGCAAACTCAGTATTTCAAGTTTTCACTGAATAGTGCAGGTAAAACTAGTTTTTTTAAAAGCACAATTGAGTGAATCTAGTTTTAACTGATATTTTCAGTTAAAACACGAAATCAGATGGAATTTAAAATTTCTTCAGGTTTTCACAAAAGCACTGGGTTACTCGCCATTTAAAATAGTTAAAACTACACGCGAAAAAAAGAATCTTATATTTTACTGAAAACCAAGTTAAATCTACTGATCTTCTAAGTACGTATATGGAAAACACGACAGTACAGTAAATGTTACAATTATAGGCAACTGAATATGACCATCATGGATGGTTACCAGTACCAATTCACAAGTGGTGCTGACCTGCGGATCAGTAGATTTTACCGATCCAGTCGCTATTCTGCACTGTTCCTCGATGCTGCAATTACGAATTATCATGCCACTTTGACGGACAATATAAGCAGATCTAACTTATATCAATGGTATAGTCTATAGTCAAGACGGCAGTATAAATTGTAAAAAAATATTGCTAAAAAATAATTAATAAATAAACACACGGTTAATTCTTATATATATATATATTTCGGATATACTTATAATTAATCGGTATCTGTAAGTTACAACGCTCATAATACAATTAAAATTTCACACGTAACGGGGGGGGGGGGGGGGGATTCGAACGCATAAATTTAAGCACGCAAGTCGATTATCTTAACCACTACACTATAACACGAGTTGCGATCGAAAAAAAGCTCTCGCATTTACCTCATATTCATACAAGTTAGCTGAAACAGTCACCGTACACAAAAACGTCTTGCTCCAATGAACTCTCAACTGTACGCGATCTGTGAATAAGTTGTGCCATCCAAAATTGTATTACTTATTGCAGAACCCCTTCGTTGCTAAGCGGGAATATGCAGTAATGCGACGACTGTCATAGGAATGTAAAAAATAAATGCTTTTCAGGTGATGTAATCCATCCATTGCCGATGGCGCTATGAATTCTATCGTAATCTCGATTAAGTGGATTTTACATATCTTACAGTATTTAATATTAGGGAATAGAGGTTTATTTTTCTAAAGGATTACCGTTAAATTCACCTTGACTTCATTGTGACATTTACGAAATGATAAGCGATTTTGACATTTTCACTCCCCCATTAAGAGCAGTTTTGACTCTTACGGTTACAAGAAACACTTTACATTTCTTGGTAAGTAAATATTACATTTCGTTTTTCTGTGTGTAGTTTTGATAAATGGTCCTAGTATTTTCGCGTTTTAACTAGTTAAAACTAGTTCTAGCTGATTTTGGGTATAAACGGTGGCTCGAGATAGGTGAAGTATATAATCTTGATATTTAATATAATGATGCATTTGGAGAAGCGCATGATGAATTGGCGAGGACTTACAGAATTTAACACACATTTACTCGCCATTTATGACAACATGGCATACCTTGTTTCGTTGAAAAATCGTGAACAATATCATCAATTTTTAATTTACAATTTTCGCCAGATTTTGAAGTCTTTTTTTAATAATAGCTTATTAAATTTAAGGAGATTCGTGTCAGGCAATTTTTCACAGAATTATTTTATCTATTTTTTATTTAACAACAACCACGATTTTTTTTCAATTTGCACGAGTCCCATTTTTTCAAATTTTCAGATTTATAAAAAAACCGGCATGAATCAGTGCAAGAATACACTGTAAAAACTAGAGATCTCTTTCTTACAGTATAATTTTTTACGTGTCCTGTTGTGAATAGGAGAACTTTATGCTGTTATTTTCAGTGTAAAACAAATGAATTTGGGTTCCCACCAGTGGTCTCATTTTAGTACCACTCACACCGAAAAAACGATATTCTACTTTTATAAATTTCCCACTAAGTTTAAGAATATATATTTTTGTCTAATTGTAAGAAATTACCACTAAGTTTAAGAATATTTGCAACTTAAATAGGCAGTAATTGTATAATAAGTGACGAGCTCGAAGAAATGCAAACAATTCTGAGGATGAATCGCATGTGCACATCTCTAATTCTATCTCTTTTTCTTCGCAGAAAACGTTAAAGTGAGAAAAGTTTAATGTCACACGTCAGCGAATAAATAATGTAGTGAGGTTATGTCTCGGTGTGACATGCCGCGCCGGTATTCAACCTCAGTGTGACATCCGACCTTTGTCACTCTAACATTTTCTGTAAAGAGAAGGAGATGATGTGCGCAAGCGATTTATCCTTAGAATTGGTTGCATTCCTTCGAGCTTGCCACTTATTACAAATTCGAAAAACTGATCGAACAGCACGTCGCACAAAACATTAAAACAAATGATTGAACAGAGCAAGGCGCATTTTCCTTTGCGCATTTCTTCTTTCCCCACTCATATTCTCATTTTAAGAATATTTTCTACCTTTGGTTAGAAGATACTCTCAAATTAAGAATTTCGCTTGCTTCGTTAAGAATATTACTAAGAATATGCCTGTAAGAATATGCCACTCTTAATATTAGGATATCATTTTTTCGGTGGTACGAAGGAATAGCAAGGAGTGGTATCATCCTGTGTGTTGGTGAGCAGAGGTGGGACAAGCAACGTCCAATAATTCGTTAATGTTTGCCACCAATGGAAGCCCGTGAGCAGACTCGCGCACAAGCGCAGTGCCGTTTGCGCTGTCACGTGTTATACCCACTCCCCTATGTTATATTTTGACATCTCTATCCATATGTAGGTTATTCATTTTTTCGGCATCAATAGGTTATTAGTGAAAGGTTATACATAAAGGATTATTCGTTTGTTTATGTTCGCTCAAAACACAAGTTCAAAACTTCCAACGCGTGTTGACATCGTTGACATGGCAACCACCAGTCCGCATGTGCGCGAGTCTGCTGACGGGTTTCCATTCGTGGCAAACATTAACGAATTCTTCGACGTTGCTTGTCCCGCTCCCCACTTAAGGTGTTCGCACAAGAAAATCCGTTGCAGTGCGCTGGAGACGTGTCACGGACGTGCCGTCCGCGCACGAACACATAACGCCAACCAATCGCGTGCAACCTGCTGTGCTGCTACGATCCGTGGCAGCACTTACTCAAGTGCGTTGCGAACTAAGCATGATCCAAAAAGCTATGGTCTCGCCACGCGCATCTAAAAAAAAGTGAACCAATCAAATGGCCGGTAGGAATTCGTACAGCGACCTCCATTTTTAAAAGGATGTCAAGCGGGAAGTTTAAAGCAGGCTCAATGCTGCATGTGTTAATTGCAGAAAAAAGTCGAAAACAGTCTTATAAATAATCGTATAAAGCTAAAATAAAAATCAGGAACATATGACTCATATTTATAAACAGTATAAAATGTAAAAGAGCGTGCTATTAAAAAATTTTAAGTGCTTCTTTGCAAAATATTTGATGAATTATAATCCCATACTATTCACACTATCGATTTTGGAAAGAACAAAGAGACTTTAAAAATTTTCTTGTATTGTACTTTTTATTACAGAAATCATTATGAATAATTTGTACTAGTTGTGCACAGTCGGCTGAAGTAAGGGTTTTATCATCTATATTATTACAAATTCTAATGAATAATTAATAATTATTTATTAATTAATAAGAACAAACAAAATAATCAATTAATACTGGATAGTTATAAATGAAATAATGAATTGATAATTATTAATTACAAATAGAAGAATTAATTACGGCAAACAAAACCAATTATAATTATTGTAATCATCATTATAATTGTTGTATAATTATTGTAATAGAAAACATAGTAAAAATATGAAGAATACAATACTAAATATCTCAATAATTATTAATTACAAATAAAATAATTAATGATGATACATAAATCAATTACAATTATTGTAATTTAAAATTAATAATTATAATGATTCGTATTAATTACTATTAAAAAAGCTTTTCGCAGAAAGTATTGCAAGTGTTACGTCATGGAAAACGTAAAATACTTTCCTTTTTAATTAGGTTCCTCGTTTTAGTTGAGATCGAAGATCTCGCACAGGGAAGAGGAAAGAGAAGCCAATAAATAAATTATAGATAAGTTCAACAATTTATTATGAATAATTACAATTAAAATTTACTGATTAAAAGAGTTTAGCACAAGAAGCTGAAGGAAGACTTGTAGACTTGTCTCTAATCCTTGGACAGGACCTTTAAAATAAAGGATACTCATATATTATGGCCCAAAGGAATTAGATAAATGAAATTAGAATTATTGGTATGAGGACTTACCGGTTATTGATTCGATTGAAGAATCAAATGTCATCTAGATGGTCTGTGTAATGGTGTGGAAGAAGGGGTTGTGCACTTATTATGAATTGGATATCCAAGATTTTGGTAGTTCCTTGAATGGTATTCAAAGTGTTCCAATGATTGATAATAGTGGGTCCAATTCAGGTTGAAATTGGTTCGAAGTATTCCAAAGATGGGAATTCCCAGATGCGGGTTTTCCAGTGCACAACACTGTCACAAGGGTACACACACTAACACGCGAGAGATACCGGTTTGACACACTAGACACTGGAGAGTCGAATCGGAGAAAACCGTAGAAAAATAGAGAAGAGGTGAACTATAACTTCTAACTTATCACGTTGCTAATGACTGACCCATGCTGGTCCAATCAGTTTTTATAGGGCCTAAGGCGACGTCCCTGCATGCTTGGACGTCGGTGTATACGCGGACGTCACGAGTATATATAGATATACTATACGGCTTACAATGTTTTCATTATATCTATAGCTATGTCCTCCAGCCTCCACGTGCTTTCATGCTCTATAGTCTATGTCTAGCTATGGCTAGCTAGACAGTGTACGCTACGGATTACAATGTTCTTACTATAGTCTATACTCTATACCTTTACTCTCGTGCTCAATATATATATAGTTATATTCTACATCTACAGCGTACAACGTGCTGATATATATATATAGCTACGCTCTACAGCGCGCAATATTCGCTCTATATTTATTGAGTATTTATTAGTGTAAGCATGCAAATAGATAAATATATAAATAAAAACAATTACAATGTACATACGACAACAAATACGCGATACATATATATATATAAATATACGTCACGGGACGTGACACAAGTTTCACTATAATTTTTATCATTGAATGTACTTTTTGTAGAATATTATAATAGCAAACACAGTAAAAATATGAAGAATACTATACCATTAAACCATTTCCCATTCAGGGTAGGCGTGACACTAC
Source organism: Andricus curvator (assembly GCA_932195095.1). Taxonomy (NCBI): domain Eukaryota; kingdom Metazoa; phylum Arthropoda; class Insecta; order Hymenoptera; family Cynipidae; genus Andricus; species Andricus curvator. Next base: position 290,828 of record CAKNYM010050920.1, read on the forward strand.
CCGATTCGGGTAGTGTTCCTAGGTTTTTCTTGTAGTTATAAATGACTACAAGTGTGGGCTCACCACACCCACGATGTGCCAACAGCACTCATGTCAGTATTCTTGAATGGTCACCCATCCAAGTACTAACCGCGTCCAACGCTGCTTAACTTCAGTGATCTGACGAGAACTGGGTTTTTCAGCGTGGTATGGCCGTTGGTTTATCATAGTTTACCATTGGTTTAATACAATACTAAATATACTTTTATAATTAAAATTTTGTATGACTTTCATGATTTATTTAATGGTGTGGCAAAAAAGAGGTATGCATGGTAAAAACAAATTATGTTAAGCCTGCCTTGATTATTTGTAACGTACGTAGAGTCCTTAAGGCCATATGACGAGTGGGTCACGTGACCGGATTCCTACTTTACCGACACTTTTTTTATTTGTAAACTTATTTTCATACGAATAGCCACATCGAGTTGAAAATTTGGGATAATAAATAAGAAGCACTGAGAAACGCGGCTCTGGTTCTAAATTTTCATAATTATGAAAAAAGTTTTTTTTGTAAATAATTTTTTTTTTACTTTTTTCATAATTATAAAAATGTAGGACCAGAGCCGCGTTTCTCAGTCCTTTTTATTTATTGTCCGAAATTTTCACCTCGATGTGGCTATTCGTGTGAAAATAAGTTTACAAATAAAAAAAGTGTCAGTAAGGTAGGAATCGGTCACATGACCCACTCGTCACATGGCCTTAAATGCCCAAGAATTTATTTTGAGCAAATGCTCTCGAGAATAGGCTTATTAAGCACTTATTGTTGAAACAAATATATATCATAATTAATACATGTATTTTGTCAAAAACATTCTAGAGTGAACAAAACATATACCTTTTCTAAATTACGGAGTTGCTACAGGTCAGGTAACCGGACTAACCCGACTAACCTAACGAGTTAGGGAATGTTCGACAAATTGAAGTTGAAATTAATTTTATCATCATGGTTAAAAATCGCAACTATTTGGTTAAAAATTAATCTGTTTTGCTTGAGGATTCAAAATATTTTGTAGAAAATTTTTCTTTTCTGGTTGAATTCAACTATTTTTGGTATAAAATTAAAATCCTTTTTGGTCAAAATATAAAACATCACGTTTTTCGTTGAGAATTCATCTTTTTTGGTAGAAAATTCAATTACTTAGTTGGAAGTGGAACTACTTTGTTAAAAATTCTTTTCTTTGGTTGATGATTCATCATTTTAGTTGAAGAAACTTTCTTTTGTTCAAAATTTAATTATTTTGTTGAAAATTATTTTGTACATGTATGATTCATAATTTATCTTCTGATGTTAAAAATTCAAATATTCGGTTTAAAATTCCTGTATTTTATTGAAAATTCGAAGTTTGTGGGAAAATATTTAATCTTCTTGGTGACTAATTCATCTTTTTGGTTGGAAATTCATTTGAAAATTAAAATACTTGGTTGAAAATGAGATGTTTCTTATTTAGAATCAATTTTTTTAACCGGAAATTGTAACTTCCATTTTTTGTCGAAAATTTATCTTTTTTGATAGCATCTAATTCTTCTTGGTTGAAAATTACACTATTTCATTGAAAATGTATCGGTTTTCGGTGAAAATGGAACTATTAGTTATAAATCCGTATTTTTTTGGTAAAAGAGTACTCACATTAGTTGAAATTTCACCTTCTTGGTTAAAAATGAATTTCTTTGGTTGGAAATTCTTTTTGTTTTCAGTTCAAAATGTTGTTTACTAACTGAAAATTATTCTACTTTATTTTTGGTAGAAAATTCATATTTTTAGTTTAAAATTCATGTATTTGGTTAAAAATTAAATTTTTATAGTTGAAGATTCATCATTTTAGTTGAAAATTCACTTTAACTATTGAATTTTGTGTGGAAAATTTACCTTTTTTGATAAAAATGTAATCTTTTCCATTAAAAAATTATCGGTTTAGTAAAAAATTTAACTGTTATATTTTTTGTTAATAATTCATTTTTTTTATTGAAAAAAGAGCAGTTGAAAATTAGTTTTTTTTGTTGATAGAAAATTCATATTTTAGATAGAAAAACCCACAATTTGGTCAAAAATTTCATATTTTTGGTTCAAAATTCATCATTTTCATTAAAAAATAATTTCTTTGGTTGAAAAAATTCGTTTCTTTTCAGTTGAAAATTATTTTTTCAATTGAAGATATAACTTCCATTTGAGCTTGAAAATTTATATCTTCAGATGAAAATTAGTTAATTTGGCTGAAAACTCGTTTTTTTTTAATTCACTTTTCGTTTGTAAATTCATCTCTTTTAGTTAAAAATTGAATTATTTTGTGGAGAAAATGAGTCTTTTTTGGTAGAAAATCAATCTTTTGGGTTGAAAATTCAACTATTTTTGGTTGATAATTTATCTTTTTGACTTGAAAACATAACTAAAAAGTATTTTAAATATATTTAGAAACATAATTTATTTTGCATAACATTATTATTATTCTAGGTGTATGGTTGGTTTTATACCTAGCAGAATTCAGGAATTGGGATATTGTAGCAATCCTGAATAAGGCACTGTTTAATGCGAATAATAATTTTTTTCTATTACTTTGATTTTTTTATCATTTATATTTAGCACCCTTTCCCGTTTCAAGCGATACCTCTCCCCTCGAAATTTAAATAATGTAATTATTCTTGATAAAAGTAAAGTACTTTCTTTTAATTCATGCATTTTAACTATACGTATTTGCAGTTGGATATATTTCTTCGTTATAATGTGTGACGGGGTAGTTTGTACCCCGCACAAATACATCTAAAATCTATGAAAATTAGCGTCAAAAATCATTCTACTGGGGATATGAGTTTGGAATCACGGATCAAATCTACGGACTGTCTGCGAACAGTACAAAATTAGCCGTGAATATAAGAGTTCCGCGGCTAATATTTCAAAGAATTCTAGTTTTGTTGTGGTCTGAATTATTATATTAAATAGTGAAGACTGTTAACGTCAATAACAACTCAAACTCTAGATGAGATATTAGCCTAGAATATGAGAGTTCGACGGCTAATATCACATCACAACGTCATAATCAATTTTATAGTATTATTGGTAAATTATATAAACTCACCTTGACATATACATTAAATTAAATCAGTTGAAAATATGAATGATTCATCACCTGTCAAAAACTGGGGAGGTTAGGTCATCCGACCGGAACCACCAATTGTCAGACCACGGGTTCCAAGTACATTATTCTCTTTATTTTATTATAATTCTCTTGTTTTTCTTTGTTTATTGCATATTCAACTCGGGTGGAAGGGTGGATCAACCACCCCCATACAACAATAACAACTGTCAGATTGTATGAGGTTGGCTGCATTGGATGTCTGCTGTCACTAGGGACTAAGAAGAGGAGATTTTCCTGGCGCATGCGTAGTGGACGGGATTCCCATACGTGCAAGAGCGCCCGGAAAAAATACGAGCAAGCGGCCATGGAGAATGAGGTTCATTCTGCAAAACTAATCGTAGGTGGCAGCACCGAGCCGAGTACTAGACCCTCTGTCGATGAGATACGAATTTCAACAAAAGAAATTTTGTTAATAAGTATAAAGTGCCATTTATACCTTGTAAACATAACAAAATATATTTTTCAAACTTTTGTATCAATATTTATCATATAGAAATTGTAAAAGGTTGATAAATCCTTTCCTGACTGTCACATGCAAAGTGAGGTTAGGTTTACTATAGTTCACCATATATTCAATTGTATGTATAATTTCCACTAAAAGTATAAAATACCTTCGCATGTAAGCATTAAACATATATTTAAAGATTATTTACCCTCATATATTTAATTATAAGCAACCGTAAAACTAGCACCATATTTTTTCGTCTCTCATCGACAGCGGGTCTAGTACTCGGCTCGGTGCTGCCACCTACGATTAGTTTTGCAGAATGAACCTCATCTGCGTGCTGACCTAAGTCAGCCCCACCCCTGGACCATCGACCAGCGGCAAGCGATGAAGGCTTGTGCAGCAGATAACGCAGGTGGACTGTGCGCCCCACCACGTAGCGGGGGAACGAACCTGCACGGAGAAACCCAAACACCATTGATTCTTGCGTTTGACACGACTCATTGGTGTTTGGCTTGAAAAAAGCGTCTGAACATCACTGCACGCTGCGTACGCACGATTCATTAGTGTTCACGCAGTGGCCAGTGATGCCTTACGCAATAAAAATCGAAACACGACTCAGTCGTTCGTGCGCGTCACTGGCCATAGCCTACGCATTAATAGTTAATGCGTACGCGGCACTCACCAATGTGCAAAACAATAAAGAATCGCGCCATTGCGCATGAGACTTTCATGTAAAAAATATCTACAACCGCTGTGCGCATACTAATCAGTGTTGCGCGTTGAGGTCTTTGAAAAATCGTGTGCAGCTCGATGTTTTAACTTTACTTACCGTTAAAATTCAGTTTTGAAAGCGGAACAAAATATAAGTAACTGACAGGCATGACCAATATGAACAATTAAACACAAATATAAGAAAAAACCATCACGTGCGTCCTAAACTACACTCATAATTATTATTACACATCTAAGTACTCAAAAATTATAAGAAAAATATTGAAAATTGTTTCTTTTCTTCAAATTAGACACAGCATATTTTCCTCCTGTTAGACTTTAAATACTTGGCGGGAATTCTCAAAACAGAATGAAAAAGAAACCGAAAAAATGCAAAATAGCAGTTTTCTAATGAATTCATACTGCAAACGGTATTTCTTGTGTTTTTTCAACATGAATTATTTTTAATCGATAAATGACTAGTTTCCAAATATTTTAAAAATATTTTACAATTGTTTCAACAATTATTATTCGTTTAAAAAATATATTTTTCTCTGTAAGACGTGGAAAATTATTATTTTTGAGATATAAATTCCAGAGAACAATAACTCGTTACAATTTGAGGGAGAAAGATTGTTTGAACAAATGGAAATTGTTTAAATAATTACTAATTATATAAAAAACAAAACATTCTTACTATACATAAAATATATCACTCATATTCCGAAAACAATCATTTTCCACGATATTCTAATGATAATGCAGATTCCTTGAAAATTATTAATAGCTTATTCCACTGTTTACACTTTTCTTACACTTAGCGTAACTTTTCCACCAATTCCGAGTTTCCTTTTCGGCAACCTAACCGCAAAAAAATCAAATACCTACACCGGATTTTCAAAGGATCAATGACCATTAATTTCGCTACATGAGCTCATGAGGTGATGTAGCTGAAACCAACAAAAATAGGCGTTTTCGCAAATCCAGTGCAGAAATGTCCTTTTTTTACATTCTGATCAATGAGAAAGTAAAATGTCACTTGTCGACGTTTTGAGGCCCCCTGAGTCAGAAAAAATATTTTTTACGTTGGTGTCTGTCTGTCTGTTGTTGTCGCCTGTGAACACGATAACTTTCGACAGAATTATCGCGTTGGATTGCGCTTTGGCACATTTGATAAGGATGTCAACTGAAAAGTCGAGTTCGTTAGCCAGCCATTTTGGATAGAAATTCAAAAAGTACAATAAAATGTTTAATAATAACATTGTTTTCAAATTAGATCTGGAAATTCGCGTTTAACCTTTTTTTCTTACGAGACACGTGATGAGAATGTGTTCGTTAAAGCCGAAGGAGCTTCAACAAAAGAGAATTCACAATCACTAATTTCAGTTGTCAATCATTCTTGCTTTAATTTTAAAAGTCCTATGCAAAAATGTGGGGATGTAAGATGAATCAGCGCGAAGCGCGAGATAAATATATATCATTGAGCGCGAGATGCAACAGGTGCGCGCCCAGACTTGCGAGCCGCGTATGAGGAGAATGTGCTTGCGCAGCGGGCAGATTTTTTAAGTTGTATTTGCCAAAAAGGAGATGCGGGATTGGCGCAGAACCGGCACTAAGCGTATAAGAAAAGTGTAACCACTGGGAGAAGCTATAATTATTATTTAATTATTATCATTATTTAAAAAAGGATTACTTAGAGGTAACTCAAATTAATTCCAATTAAATAAATAATAGTATCACGAATTTTATCTCAAAGATATAAGGTACCCTAAGTGATTTATAAGATTTTAAAATAAAACATCGATGTTCAGTAAACATCGAAAACATCGATGTTTTTCTCTTGATACATCGGTGACATCGATGTCGATCATTTTTGACATTGATGTTCGTCAACATCGATGTTTCACTTTCGATGTCGCATCACGACTTCAACCGAGCAACCGTTTTTGCAAAATTACCGAGCATCGATGCGCGCACCACACTCGCCCATGTGTGCGCAGCGGCTGTATATGCTTTTCGCCCTAAAGTCTTATGCGCGTCGGCATGATTCGTTATTGTTTTGCACATTGGTGAGTGCCGCGTACGCATTAACTATTAATGCGTAGACCATGGCCAGTGACGCGCACGAACGACTGAGTCGTGTTTCGATTTTTATTGCGTAATGCATAACTGGCCACTGCGTGAACACTAATGAATCGTGCGTACGCAGCGTTCAGTGGTGTTTCGCGATTTTTTTTCCAGCAAACACCAACCATTGGTGTTTGGGTTTCTCCGTGTGGCAGTTGTTTGTTAATTGCTGACCTCGGTCAAGGTCAAAGCTTCCAGTCGAGTCAGTGAGATCCCTTTTTACCATAACAATGTCAGCATTAGCTTTACTCTGATTTTGAGTGGGGCGGAAACCCACTCATCGTAATTCTTGTACTCGGTGCGGGTAAATGTAAAAGTAAATCTCGACTCTTAATTTCACTTTCGTTTTGGAGTGGGGCCAAGGCCCACTCTTTATAAATTCATGAGTTAAATGTGATCTTCTCGACTGATTTTCTTACTCAATTATATTTATGGTTTGATTTTGACATGTTGCTTTTCTCTGACTTCACTTCCTCCTGCGTTTCCCCTTACTCCGCCACTCTGCTGGAGCTATCGGGCATATAAAACCTTATCCCATTCGGAGTTATTAGGATGACTTTAAAGTGTTTCTTTTGATAGCTTTAATCGCGAAAAACTATCTGGCGCCCTTCAGGCAACGATTGGACTCACTCGGAGTCCACTCTTACATGCAAAGAATCCAAAAATTAAAATAATAGTCAAAAATCAGTTATAAATGATAGATTAACACTTAAAGGACACACCTCCAAATACACCTCCAGATATTTTTGGCTGGAAAAAATCATGAGTGATGTTGAAACAATATAAAATAGAAAAAAATATCTCCAAAGCCTCAATGATAATTCAATTATCCGATGAAAATACTTGAAAAAGAAAGGAGACAATCGGAAAAAATCGGAAAGCCCATGGGGTCTCAGTGGCCCCAAGTGTCCTTTAGGGATAAATAGTTTCAAATTCACAATTTCTATTAAATGTAAAACTATGTATCTTCAAGAATTAAAAGAGGTATTAACGACATTCTTATTATCTACATTTAAGTATCTAAGTTTGAGAAACGCTGTGCTACATCATGACGCGAAATGATTTCAATCGTACTTAGGAAAGCGTCTCTGCGTTGTCATGGTAACCAATATGGCTGTCGCTGTACGAGACGCGGCTTGAACGTATTTCGTACCCCAAAGTGGCGGGACCATAGCTTCTTGGATCATGCGAACTAAGGAAAGTAGCGACTTACTTGTGTGCGTCACCGCTCGGACCGCAGCAGCACGACAGGTTGCACGCGATTGGTTGGCGTTATGAGTTCGTGCGCGGACGGCACGTTCGTGAGACGTCTCCAGCGCACTGCAACGGATATTCTTGTGCAAACACCTTTACAGGGATACTACTCCTTACTATTCCTTCGTCGGCGGAGCAGGCCTGGAAAAGTCCTGCTTGGCCGTCGGCAATTTCTTTTGACAGCTTCGTGTTAAATCACAAACCAATTTGAAACTTCTTTAGATTAAATCGGAAATTTCAATTTAAGTAAATTGTCATTGGAATTATATATATATATATATATATATATATATATATATATATATATATTATCACCTTGACTTATTTTTGATTTATTTATCTAATTATTCAATGATTTGGTTATCTATGATGCCTTTACTAGTTTATTCGGCCACTACAATAAATGTTTAAACTAGTGGCTTACTGACATTACTTCTTTATTCCAACCCATGATGTTGTAAACTAAATTATATTCTTTTGCCTGAAGGGCGCCAGATCGTTTATCTTGTCAAAACCCGAAAACGACCAAAATGGTCCGAAAGAGAATCATTTTATCAATTTATTATTTCTACTTAATTTTCACACCCTTCCCGCTTGCTCAACACAGCGAGGGGCGAGGTTAGGAAAGACCTGAGCAAGGATAGTAAGTTCGGTGTAAATAATATTTTACTAGGATTTACGGGTAACAATCATAAAATCCGTTTATTTACGGCCGTGGATGCCTCACATCAATCAAAATAGATCCCGTAAGAAAATAAGTATGTTTACATTAATTATACTAACCTAGGATCCACGACCCTCCAATATGGTGGTCCACTAATGACATGAAAGATCAGGTGGGGTTACCGCCATTTTGGATGATCGAGGTGAAAGAACAAAGTACCAACTGAAATTCCACGACCCTCCAATATGGTGGTCCACTAATGACATGATAGGTCATGTGGGGTTGCCGCCATGTTGGATGATCGATGTGAAAATCAAATGAACAATCCCGCCCAAACTTGAAAGTGATAACTATACACACTACTTCAATTATGTGGCTGACCTACAATGTTCCCATCAATGGGTATTCCTATGAGGAGTGAATCAAACCTTACGACTACGACATTTCCAGCACTTATTGAAATCCGACATTTTTAATTAAACGTCACCATACCCTTATCGCTGAAGGAATGGTTTTACTAAAATTTAATACAATTACCAATTAGCAATGACACGACATTTTAAATCCCATGATATCTAATTTTAATTCAAGTCAATTACTAAACGATATCACCTGTACCGCGTGGTTGATTCCCGTCGCAACGATTTTCCATTATAGCGGTCCAGTTCTGACATGAAAGGTCAGCTAAGGTCGCCGCCATTTTGGAGAATCGTACATGTTAAAATTTTACTCCCGAACGAGCCAGACCCTGAAATTTACCACGCATCTACGCGCCACTCCGAAATTAGTAGACCTGATTAATTATAGCCCATTTTAATCTACTGTCCCCACCACACTGAATCCCTTCAACACTGCACTTATTATGTCACGATGGCGAAACAGAAAGACATACCTGAAGATCATTACCTCCCAGTTAGGCCAAAACAATCAAGTCAGAGTCACGCCAAAGCAGAATTCCCTGGCGGACTAATAGGCCTCACGCCCAAACGGGTTATTACAATTTTTGGGCCTCAGATTGCCTCAGCGTCGTGAAATTGTCGAATTTCCTAGGATAGGTGGCAAGCATGCCAATGGCCGAACACAGAATGACGGCAACGACGCCGAGTACGATTTTTGGCGCGTCAGCCATGGGTTGCGCACCCAGACACGCAACTACACTTAGTGAAAAACTGTGTGAAGGCGCGTTCACATTCACGTCCTATAGTGACCCGCCATTTTATCTAGTGCGTTCACTCGCCTAGTCCATAGTCTGTGGCGAGTCACGTTGCTAACCTGCGCCGCGGCGCGACGCAAACACTTGTCGGGCGCACCTGTCCTACACAGTGCGCGCCCAAGTATGATCGGCTGCTATTGTTTTGACAGTTCAAAACAACACGAGTTGGTGGCACCGCTCCTGCGTCACCACCTTTTATTAGTGTATCCTCCTTCCTCCCAGTGGATGTGAGCAAGAGAGAACGAGAGTGTTGTGTTTTTGAAGTGTATAATGTGTGATGTTGATTCACGACTACCCGGTTGTGAATTCGTGAATTGATCGAGTGGATGGTTCAGTGTAGTGGCCGGGCCCCCGGCCTGAGTGTCTAATAAACAAAAAGTACCATTTCGAAGGCGTTAATAAATGTCTTATTTTCGAACAATAAAAGTGTTCCCCCCAGTCTGGTGACGGTTTGGAGCGGCGGGAATTTACAAATTCTAGGCATCGAAGGGTTCGTTAATTGGCAACAGGCCATCCCTCTCGATGCTCTTCGACTATTAAAATTCCTAGATGGATTCTGTGCCGACCAGGTATACTTTATTTATGACTTTTAGGTTAAATTTGAATTTATTGGGTGTGATTAGATATACCATTTGTGCGTGGTATAGAATACCACGTCACAATATATATATATATATATATATATATATATATATATGGTGTGTGTGTGTTTGTGTGTGTGTATTCATTACCTGAGTTAAATCTAACACAACTTACAATGCACAGTGCGTGAAATGAGCGATTCCATGTCAAATCATGAAGTTTAACACGGATTTCCCATAAGAAAAAAAGACATTTTTGTACATTTTTTTCAGAATTGTTAATATCACGTAGCTGCATCGACATAAAATTCAACATTTAATTTAAGATTCAGCTTGTGAATTTCACCTCCATAATTTTTTTTTGAAGGGTGCCAAAAAAACCTTATAAGTGAACAATTGGATTTTGCGCAATTTTGGAGCTAATTATGATTTTTTTGCGTTTTTTTAAATAAAAACGGTTCATAATACGACTTTCTATTGATAACTAGATGTTTATAGAAATCGTTCAAACAATTTATCATTCCCATGTGGAAAAATTTTGTGGCAGTCTTGAATCATGCTTAAGACAGTACAGTTTTCCTCGAGCTTGTCTATTCACGCAGTGCTAGCCTGGCACTATCTAGTTTTGCTACGTGTTCGATTCAAAACTTTTGCTGTCTAGTCCCAGTCTCGGCGCTATCTAGGAATTCATTACGAATTTGAATATATGAAGACTGTCCAGATTTTAGCTAGTTTCTAGACAGAATCACGGTTTGGCCTTGAAAAAAAAATCACGTAAGTGAATTTAGAAAATAATAATTTTGGAATAAAATATTTGGGAAATTACAATACATAATTGCATAAATGCTCAAGTAATAATCGAATGTAGACTATTACATATTCAAGATAATAAACAATAATTATTGAAGCTGATTGAAATTTTAAAATATGAACTGTATTGTTAACAACGATTTTTTTAAAAGAATGTTTAGAAACATTTTTTTTCAATTAAATTATATAGTAAAGTTATCATAAATTTATATTAAATTTATAATAATAATAATATGTATACTGCTATGTATTATAACAAAGTTATAATCCCCCTGCCATAATACGGCCCTGCGAGCCTAGAACAGGTAGTGGGGAACCACCACTTCCTGGTCTTTATACCCCGAACCTTGGGACCAGACACGCAGTCTTGTGCGGCCTACCAGAACCGGTGAAAGCGTAACTCCAACACTCTAGTACTCACAACGACGCCCCATCGCTTCAGGACAATAGCATTGCCACCGACGCTTCACAGCCATTCCAGGATCTTGGTATCACCGTCCGAGTTCCCGAATTCCTCCACTCGATCTTGGCTTCATCGCCCGGTTCGGATGCAGATCTACTGTAAGTTGGTTAATAAACCATTTATGTGTAAACTCGATTTAAATCATTGACTTCACCCGCTTCTCGACGCTCCAATTCCTTCCCTTCCCTTAATTTGCTGAGATCCCTCACAGTATTATATTTATAATAATCCGGAATATAAAATTTTTACATAAATAATAATTTATTTGAATTATTTATTGATTGCGTAGATGATAATGAAGCCTAACTTATTAATTATTTGAAATAATAAACAATAATTATTTGGTAGCCTGATCGCAAGTATAATCATAGAAACTTTATTATTTTCAATGATTTATTCACACATCCAAGCACTTTTAATGTTTAAAAATTGTTCATGTTTTATTGATATAAATATTACGATGTAATGAATTGAAATTCATATCCGACAAAACTGAAAATTTTTTTAACTTTCAGATGACTGAGTGTGTTAAGGCGAAGGGACAAAGTTACAGCAACATAAAATAAAGTTACATCAAAAGTTCGACACCCGGCGTACGTGCAAGATTTGCTGAAAATCATTTTTTTATATTCTTAATTAACTGCAAAATTTATATATTACACTTCTATGTTGTAAGAAATAATTATATTATATAATTATAAATTATTTTTCAGCGTTAAATCCCAGTCTAGCCACTGGACAGTCAGTCTGTGGCACGCCAGTGTCGACTCAAGGCGGACTAGACAGAAACAATGCAGCGCCACGAAGTTTTTCCACACGGGTTGTTTTTAGCCATTTTCTCGTAGTATAGAGTTAGAAAGTCGCGGTTTTTTCCAAATTTTTCAACTTATTATGAACTTTTAGGTTAGTGCGAACGAATAATAAATTAAATTCAAGGAAAATAATTGTTTAAACAATTTATTATTACTTGTCACAATATTCTTTCAGAATAATGCTATAAAAGTGCAGTTTTTCCTATAATTTTCCACTCTTTATCCACTTTTTAACCCTTAAAGCGCCATGCTGTGTAATAATAACACAAAGCGCCATGTGGCGTCGTGGGCGACCTCCGTCGGAAAATGTCATATTGCAAAGAGAGTAGCCGTTATTTCATTTCCAAAAAATTACTGAAAACTATTCACCTATCCGGTTAGTGTGTAGATAAGGTTTTATCGACAACAACAAAAATTTCGCAAGCACTTATCGACATGCAATTCATTAACGACCGGTTA
>CAKNYM010050921.1:0-16970 GCA_932195095.1 Andricus curvator
GGTTATGTCTTTTTGCTTTATCAAATGTTGGCGCTTATGTCCTTTTGGGATCAAAAGCGGGGTTACGTTGCTTTCTAAACTTGTAAGTTTAGAATTTGTTTTATCAGGTTTAGTTGTTGACAGATGATTCTCATTTCGAGCCTATTTCAATCCACAAATCGACCTTATTTCATTAAATTGGTGAATCAAACGAAAATTCAATTGTTTTGTTGCGTGAACTGTTTTAATACCGAATTAAGTCCTATATCGAACACTATTATATATAAATTATAATTATATGACTATGATAATAGCCAAGAAGTTTTTCTGATTACGAATGAGAGAGGAGAAAAGCATGTCAAGGAATGAACAATTGTATATCCCAGATTGCTGTGTATGAGAATAAAAGTAAAAATCAGAAGATTATCTATTTTAGCCGCACAAGTTTCCTCCGTGTATGATTTGAGAAAACTGTTTGAAACAATTGAAGAAGATTTTTCATATATTGTTGACCAGTTCTCTTATTAATAATAAGAAAGGTCAATAATAAGAAAGGATTTTTCGGTTCACATTGAAGCCTCGGCAGAGATAACGGATACATTTACACACATACTACTGCGATGAAGAACAGGAAAACCTAAGTTGCAATCTATTTTTGTCTAGCCAAAATTATCTATGCTAAAGTTCAAATTTGTATTCAAATTTAAAATCGTTTTTGAAAGTAGGCATCTATTTGACTAATTTTGATATCCCTCAAGCATCAGTAAATAAAAAGCTGTAAAAATGTATCGAGAAGGTTAAGATTTCCTGATACGTGAAAAAATCGTAATTTATGAAAATAATGAAATTACGAAAATAAGAATGTCTTCTTTAATATTTTCCTAACGCGCAGAATAGAGGGGATTATTAATCGATAATAAATTAGTGGAACTTTCCAGGATTCTTATGCACTACTTTTTCACATATGTGGACAAAAAATTCAAATCTAGAACAGATATATATCTGTTCTAAATTTGAATTTTTTTGCGTGCTTTCATTTTGAAATTGTTCCGACTTGCAGTTTCCAATTTTAAATTGCACAATGTAATGCATATATCTGATTTTATAGTATGTTATAAACTGTACTGTATTGAGAAATATTCTGTGAGATTAACCGGTTAAGCATATAGCTTGCGGTAGTATTATGGACATTTCCGTAATTCTAGCCTAGGATGAGATGGTTAGTCTTACGGAAAATTCCGTGATCATAGACCGTTGGTATATATTACAATAAACTGAAGCCTTGACAGATATAACGTTGGATAAAAAAAAACTTTAATGTTAAAAATGGTTACTTTAGAAACAAAGAATTTTAATTAGAAGCTTTTGAGTAAACGCGTTTGAAAACATATATGTCATATTTATCATACATCATAATTTTAATATTATGTTACACTTACGTTTAAAATGCATGGCACCCACTAACGTAAGAAATAATACTTCAGTATGAATCTTCATTTTTTTACTCGACACAATGATAGAGAACAGAACGATGACAGATGGACAGATGTGTCAAAATCGCACCCTTGAGCAGGTCTAACCAAATTGTTTAATACAGCTAATTGACTAATTTCGGGATATTTTTTTCTATGAGAATATTAAATTAAATATGTAAGCTATATTAAAAAAAAAATTTATTTGAGGAAACTGGTGCAGTTAAATGCTATTGAATTTTCTACTATCTACTGTAGGGTGTTTTCCCCTATTTAATTTTCTACATGACTTCAAATTCATTTATAGTTGGCAAGAATGATATAAATTAAAATGCTACAATTAATAATATACATCTTTCTGAACCTTTTTTTTAATTCAGAAAATCTTTAATTTAAAATTGTGTTGTGCATTAGAGTTTAATTTTAAAATATTTATTTTCAATCTCCTACATTTATTTCGTACATTATTATATTTAAAAATCTGCTCACGAAAACTTTTTTTTTTAAGGTAAATTTTCAACAAAGAAAGATGAGTTTTCCACCATAAAGGGTGAATTTTCAATACAAAAGGACGAATTTACACCGAATCAGTTGAATTTTCTACCAAAAAAGACATCAAAATAGTTGAAATCTTAACCCAAAAAGATTCATTTTCAAACATATGGTTGAATTTTCAATTCATGAAGACGAATTGTTCGGAACACGGCAAAATTTGCAATCAATGAAGATAAAATCCACAACATATAGCTGAATTTTCAACTGAGAAAGTTATTTTTCCCAACGAAAATGGAATGATCAAATTGCCAGTTTAAAAAATATTCAGCCACGAAAGAGGAAATTTTCATAAAAGCTATTAGTTTTTTAAGAAAAATGGAAATTTTTCAACAACATACTTGAATTTTGTACTAAACAGTTTACTTTTCACCTTATGAACACAGAAAAAACTAAATATAATCTTTACAGCGATTTCAGAATAATTTTTACCTGCAGAAAAAATTAACTCCACGTGATAAGATTTACCGACCAGATGGAAAATGGTTACCATGTCAACTCTATTAAATCTTGGTCTGTTTCGAGGCGAAAAAATTAAACTTTATCTACTTGAAAATTACCCGCAACAAAAATTCACTTCTGTTTTTTCTGTGAAGGACAAGAAAGTTAATTTTCTACCAAAAGAGACAAATTTTAAATAAGATACATCAATGTTCAGAAAAACTTTTGAATTTTGAGGTGAAAAAAAACTAATTATCTACAAAACAGTTGTATTTTCAACCCGAATATATTATTTTATAACAAAAAACTTTATTTTCTACCAAATAGTTGAATTTTCATAAAACAGTATGGGTTTCACATAAGCAGTTCAATTTCCAACCAAAAATATGAATTAGGAAAAATGAATTATCAACTAACTAGTTCATTTTCCAACTAAAAAAGATTAATTTTGAACGAAACATGTAATATTGTTAATATTTTAGCCAAAAAATACGAATTTTTAACAAAATATTTGAATCCTCAACCACAAAAGATTATTTTTATAAAAAAATGTTGTAATTTCCAACACAGAACGTTCCAATTTGTACCAAATTAGATGAATTTTTAACACAAGAAGGCGAATTTTCAAAGAAAAAGAATGAATCTCGAACAAAAGATTTCAATTTTCAACTAGAAAAGATCAATTTTCAATTTGAAATATCAATTTTGAATTAAAAACGGAATAGATATATTTTTAATTTAAAAAACTTTACTAACTAAAGGCATAAATTTTGAACTAAAATAATGAATCTTCAAAAAATGAATTTTCAACAAAAGAGTTCAACATTCAACGCAGAAGATAATTTTTTAACGAATAACATTAATTTTCTAAAAATGGAATAGTTAACTCTGTAGCCAAAGAGATGAATTTTTAAACAACAAAATTAATTTCTCATTAAGTAGTTCAACTTTATACTGAGTAGTTGAACTTTTCACCAAAAAAGATGTTTTTTTACCAATGTGGTGGCATTTTTAACAAAATAATTAAGTTTTCAACCAAATAGAATTTTTCACCTTTTTACCCTTTCACTTAGAGCGAGGTAATTAATGAATTAATGCATTCATTCATGAAATTAAAACAAACATAATTGTTTAAACAAATGACTATTGTTTATAAATATCTTTTCCTACATTAATGCTAGATGTTTAGAGTATTGATGTTATTTTTTTCGACCAGGGTAAGTTGCCATTTTTTCTGAAACTTTTTACTTTTTGTCCACTTTTTAATTAGGGAGATAATAATAATTAATGCAAATTGAAAAGCAGCCTTTATTTAACTTTTTAGCTCGAAATAAAATAATAAATATTATAATAATTTAAACAAAAAGGCTTATCGTTTGTTTAGAACATTGTATAAGACATTTTTTAATTGAGGAAACGTTTAATTAAATGAAGTTAAAAAGTTTCTAAATTGTTACCATAGCAAAGCTTCCTTTATGAGGAAGCAAAATCACTTAAAATAATTGGAAAATGCTCAAAGTTAGAAATGCTTAAACAAATTTCAATTGTTAAAATTATTATTTTTTTTTTTTAAATACTTTATTTTTCCATTTCTCGAAGGATTGAAATACTTGTATCGGCAGAACATTTTTTTTAAAAATACCCTTAAATTTGTAAACAGATTATAATTGTTCAACTAATTTATTTTATTTCACTGATTTTATCTTGCTTTTTCATCGGTAGAGATGAAAAATTCATTGTTCTTCAATTTTTCCACACATTCAATTGATATGAGTTATTTGTTTGTTTTGCAGAAACGCTCTTAATTTTGCATGCAATTTAAAATATTTTGTCATTCAGATTTAAAGTCGGTACTGAAAAAATCTGACCCTTTAAGCCCTCAAAATAAAAATAGTGAGTGCAGTTCCACTGGCCGAGCTTAGGCGGCGTGGCGTCGCTTATACGTTAGTAGCGCGGCCCATCCAGTGGCTTAGAGGTGGAGGGGATAGAGAGATTGAAAAAAGACCGCTGATGCTACCTCGCTCACTCTTATGTATCCCCTCCAACTCCAAGCCGCTGGATAGGCCGCGCCACTCACGTATAAGCGACGCTATGCCGCCTAAGCTCGTTCGGTGGAACTGTACTCAATAAGACAAGAACGCATTTTCTCCTAATTTACCGATAAAAGACGCATAAAATCAGTAAAATAAAATGTATTTTTGGAACAATCTTAATTTGTTTGAAAATGTAGGAGCATTCTTAGAAATCAAACAAGTACCTAAATGTATTTCAGTATTTTCAAAAATGGCAGAAGTAGAATATTTAAAGAAAATCAAATTGTCAAAACGGTTTAAATTTTTTAATATATATAGGAGTATTCTTAGAAAGCAAAGTAGTACTTAAAAATACTAAAATCTGTCGAAAATTTGGTAAGAAATTAGTTAACAAATGACTGAGTATTATCAATTTACCGATTAATGATTATTTATGATAAAAATACTTCTAAAAACGTTAACAAACCGCAATATTATCTAAAATTCAAATTTGTAACTTATAGGGTTTCCTATGGGGACCCATAAGAGTGGCTTAAAGTCATTTACCCTCAGCATTCATGATTGCTACTCATTCTCTGACAAATGCTGAACAGTATACTGAAAACAGAAATCATTTGTAACATCAAAAAATCATCAACAGATCATTTTTTTGGGCATTCGAAAAAAGTTGGGTGTGAGAGCTAAGAAATTTAAACAATGAAGAAGAACGGCCACCCTATTGACTACTGTGTGACTATTAATAATCCTAAAATCTTATGAATTCTATACGAAATTCTTCGAAATCTTTCGAAATTGAAAGCAATTCTTTAAAAACCCATGAAATTTTATAAATCCTGTGAAATCCCCTGTAATATTTTGAATTTTTTTGAAATCCTTAAAATTCTACAAAAACTCTTGATTCTTGGAAAATTCTTTGAATTTTGTAGAAATATAAACTTTTTAGACAATCGTAATATTTATCGAACCTTTAAGGCCATGTGACAAGTGGATCACGTGACTGAATACCTACCTTTCCGAAACTTTTTTTATTTCTGAACTTATTTTCACACAAATAGCCACATCGAGTTAAAATTTTGAGATAATAAATAAGAAGAACTGAGAAAGGTTGGTCTCGTCCTAAATTTTAATAATCATTGAAAAAAAAATTATTTAAGAAAAAAACTTTTTTCATAATTATAAAAATTCAGGACAAGACCCACGTTTCTTAGTGCTTCTCATTAGTATCCCAAATTTTCAACTTGATGTGGCGCTTCGTGTGAAAATAACTTAGGAAATAACAAAAACTGCTAGTAAGGTAGGAATCTGGTCACGTGACCCAATCATTACATGACCTTAAAGGTCCTACAAATTCCTTTGAAATTCTTCTGAGGTTTGGGAAATTCTTTTCAATTCCGTTAAATTATTTTAAAAATTTTAATTTGTAAATATTATATACAAACTAGTGGAGAGAAAAAATCAATGCGGTAAAAATTTTATTCTAGTAATTATGTATTTGTTTAATTAACTGTAATTCAAAGAAAAATCAAAATTGAACTAATTTTCATATTTTAAGCCTCGAGAAGTAGATCTAATTATTATTTTGACTAAAAAATATCGTAAATACTTAACATCAAAAGATTGCAATTAAATCTAAAAAATCATAATTATAAAATAAGAGCGTACATTTTAATCTAGCAAATAATTATTTTTACACTTACTGTAATTAATATTAATAGAAAAAACATGTTTTGCATTTACAAAAACAATTTAACAGCTCTTTCAAAACGTCATGTACGCCGTGAAAATTGCAAGCCTTAACCATCCCACGACTCACATCGATTAAGTAAAGTTTTGCTGATAGTGCAGTGAAAAAATCAAATCAGACTAATTCGGCATTTAACATCGTAAAGACGGCCCAGGACGGTCATGTCCCTTGATTAAAACCTGTCTAAACGTGAGCTATACAGTCGGCCTTCTTTCACTGCGATATATACATGGTTAGCATCTGGGAAATCGCCTTCTACATCTCCGATTGTACTTCTATGGTGACGTTGATTTACAGGGTACTCTCTAAAATTTTGCCCAAGGTAAAAGTCATCTTCTAATCTTATCCAACACTCCTTTGGCCTATGACGATCAGGAATATGAGGATGGAATGGTTCTTCTTCAACGAGCTTATAAGCATAATGTAGTCCCCCTCGTGTTCGTATAAAATAGAAATAGTTAGTCAGAAATGGACTAGGTTCCAGGAACCACGGTACCAATTTTGGGTCAAGGTCTACGATATGTCCATGATAAATAGAGTTGTCCCACATTGTTACGCGAATAATGTAAGGACCCATATGGCGAAGATTGACAGTTCCCTTTATTCCACCTGCAACTGAATTTGTAAAAAAAATTAACATTAATTTTGGAGGATTTTATACGCTATGAACTTAAGCTTTCAGAATTTTTGAGCAATCAATGAAAGAATTGAAATTAATTAATTAAATTAATTATTTAACAAAGAACGTAGTATGTAATCTCAAAACAAAAACTGTGTTTCTGGAGTAGGGATGACCCGGCAGGGATGGGACAGATTTTTGAATTTTCATTGAAGTACTAGTTCTAGGTTTGTCCTTCTACTCTTTTCGAATTACTCAAGTCGGGTGGGACTGACCTTATAATTGGACTCAACACGTTGCCACGAATTGGCTAATTATTTTGGACATGATTTTTACTAAGAAAATAAATTTTTCGCATGTAGTTGGCAGATGGGTGTATATTTGAAACAATGAATAATACAAACAATAGAGTAGGCTCGGATTGGATTGGAAAGACAATTGCGAAAAACAATGCATGTAAGGAAGCCAGATATTTTACGTGTACCTGAAAGAAAGAAAAAGAGATGCGACAGAAGAGTGATAGGTAATGGTGAGTGCGGAAACGGACTCGAACTATGGTCAGGAGTAGATTTTGATTCATATGATAGCTAATAAGTAAATTTTTTCTCTGAAAACTGCTAACGCCATCATTTAGTACTTCTTTTTACCTTATATTTACATTTCTAATCATCTCAAGCCGTTTTTTTCTCTCCGAGATATGACACACTAACCATTTCAGGCTTTCTTCGCCTTCGTTACTAGTTTTTCATTGTGGAACTGAGAAAAAAAATCGGTTCGGAATAATCGAAAATTAAAATGGAAGATAAAAAGGCTTACTGAACGATGGCGTTAACAGTTTTTAGGACAAAAAAATTCTGATCCTGCTTTATTGCCTCAAATATGGCTCAAAATAGCCATTTTTGCACTTTCAGGTTACAATATCTCAAAAACCTGACGTATAGGAAAAATTCAGACCACGGATTCGTTTTTAGGACACCAAAATTCTTCAGGGCCACATAGTCAAGAAATTTAAATATGTATCTTCCAGATTTCCGTGGGTTAGATTGAAAGTAAAAATAAGATGATTATGTATTATGGCAGCATAAGGTTTTTCCGTGTGTGATTTAAAAAAAGACTGTTAGGAAAAAGGAAATAATTTAGATCAGATACAAATTCCACACGGTAAACCATACATTGGAAAAGACACTTTCGATTATTATTATTATTCACATTAAAGTCTCGGCAGAGATAACAGATAAATTTGTATATACACTACTACGATAACGAACAGAAAAACCTTGAGCAGTATTGTCGTTTTGGAGCTTTACTTGAATTTGGAATCGTTTTTAAAAAAAGGCGTCTATTAGACTACATGCGTTATCTCCTAAGCATTGGCAAATAAAATGCTGCGAGAATGTATCGAGAGTGATAAGATTTCCTGATACGTGAAAAAATTGCCATCCATGAAAATATGAAAATTACAAGAAGAATTTTTTTATCAACATTTATTTAACGCGAAAAATAGAAGTGATAAATAAATCGATTCTAAATTATTTATCTTCTTCAGGTAAAATTGCAAACACGGTATTAGAATGACGAAATTGCAATACATGTAATGTAAGTGCTGTAAATCGTGAAGTCACCGTCGAGCATTCCAATACATGTATTGTAGCGCTTATAAGTCGAAAATTGTGCACAAAGAATTCAAGGAATTCGCGGAATTCATGAAATTTCAGGAATTCAGGAAATTTATGGAATTCATGGAATTCACAGAATTAATGGAATTCATGAAATCAAAAGAATTTATGGACTTCACGAAATTCATGTAATTCACGGAATTTATGGAATTCACGGAATTCGAGGGATTCGCCGAATTCACTTAATTTATAAAATTCAGAGAATTCCTGGAATTCACGGAATTCCCGGAGTTCATGGAATTCACGGAGTTGATGGAATTCACGGAGTTCATGGAATTCACGGAGTTCATGGAATTCACGGAGTGGATGGAATTCACGGAGTTCATGGAATTCACGGAATTCATGGAATTCACGAAATTCATGAAATTCCCGGAGTTCATGGAACACACTAAATTCATAGAATTCACGGAATTAATGGAATTCAATGAATTTTCGGAATTGACTGTATTTACGAAGTATATGGAATTCAAGGAATTGACGCAATTTATGGAATTCAAGGAATGGACGGAATTTATGGAATTCAAAGAATTCACGAAATTACTCGATTTCGCGGAATTCACGGAATTTATGGAGTTCAAGGTGTTCAAAAAATTCGTGGCATCCGAGTAATTCACGGAATTCTAGGAATTCATTAAATTCACGAAATTCATTGAATTCACGAAATTCACTGAATTAACGAAATTCATGTAATTCGCGGAATTCACTGAATTTACGGAATTCTTGGAATTCATTTAATGAATTCCTTGCATTCTGTGAATGCAGCGAATTCCGTGATTTCCTTCAATTCCTTGAAATCCTCGAGTTTCGTGAATTCCATGAATTCCTTGAAATTCGTGATTTCCTTGAATTTCGTGAATTCTTTAGATTTCGTGAATTCCGTAAATTCGATGAATTCCATTAATTCCTTGAATTCAATCAATTCCTTGAATTCCATTAATTCCGTGAATTCCTTGAATTCTATGAATTCCGCCAATTCAGTGATTTCCTTTAATTCCGTGAAATCTTTGAATTCCTTGAATACTATAAATTTCATGAATTCTGTGAATTTCGTCAATACCATAAATTTCATCAATTTCGTGAATTCTGTGAATTCCATAAATTCCTTGAATTCAATGAATTCCTTGAATTCAATGAATTCCTTGAATTCAATGAATTCCTTGAATTCCTTGAATTCCATGAATTCCTTGAATTCCATGAGTTTCTTGAATTCGAGGAATTCTTTGAATTCCATGAATTCCGTGAATTTAATGAATTTCATGCATTCCATGAATTCCGTAAATTCCGTAAATTCCGTGAAATCCTTGAACTCCGTGGATTTCTTGAATTCCATGAATTTCGAGAATTCAATTAATTCCGTGAATTCCATGAATGTCCTGAGAAATGATTTAAATTTTTTTTCAACAGGTGTCGAGCTATCCAGCCGCCAATATGATACAGAACTGTTATTGCTACTGGACATGTATTGTAAAATTTCACTACATGTGAGGTACCATAACAATACCAGCATTTGGAAACTACAACATTTTGTATTGTAGCGTTACCTTACGTTTCGGAAATAAACTTCCAATACATTTATTGGAAGTTTCCAGCAGAAATTTTTAACAGTGTGAGTAAAGAGCATCGATTTTGGCTGTTCAACATGAAATGCTACTGCTATCTACGTTCTATGTGGTGACATATTTTGGAAGTGGGTAAATTTGATGTTTGGAGAAAAAATATAATACGTGCTCCAATGGTACTTTTCAGTTCTTCAAACTGACAATGTGGACCCTTTTCTTATAGTGCGTTACATATGTTTGTATGGAAATGGCAACTTGCAGGATATAAGTTAGTTTTATGAAGAATTCGGTTATACTAGACAGTTGGTATATTTTAGAATGAATTGAAGCCTTGTCAAATATAACATTCGATTCGAAGAAAACTTTAGCGTTGAAGCTAAACACCTTAGCAACGAACAATTATATTTAGAAGCTTTTACGTAAACACGTTTGGAAAAATATATGTCATATTCATCATACATAATAATTTTAATATTATGTTACACTTACGTTCAAAATGCAGGACACCTACTAACGCAAGGAATACAACTTCAGAATAAATCTTCATTTTTTTCTGAGCACACACAATGATGGAGAACAGAAATCGGACTTTTCCAAGAATGTCGTATGATCTGACAAGATAAACGACTACCACATGTACTAACTTTTATTACTTCTACCAAATAAAAATCAATTGTTTATTAGTTAGAACAAATATAGTGGAACAAGAAAGACTGTCAATCTCAGACGCAAGTGTTTCTCTTATTTCTTCTACAATATAGAGCCTTCAGAATTATTGCAGATTAGAATACATCTTTAAGATTTCATGGTATAGGTAGCAAACACTTAAATTGAAATCATTTTTCTTATCTGTTAAGTTAATTCATTTTTAAACAAGCCACGCCAAATATCGCCCGAGCAGGAAAATCCTTGAGCAGAAGACTCTTTTTGTTGATCTAACATTATCTTTGACAAGCATGCAAAGTAAACTATTTACCAATTATTTCTTCAAAACGGAAAAATCAGAGCCACATAGAAGAATTTAGTATAAGACCGTGATTGCGAAACATTTTCATCATTCTTACAACAATGAAACATTATTGTGAAACTTATAAATAGACTAAGTCATGGCACCTGAACCAACAACGACTGATTTTCAAGAAAAACTGTTTCAACGAAACAGTTCCAAATATTCTCCATATAAAACAGATAATAAATATTTAATAAAAAAAATTCACACGAGTCTACTAAAGAGAATTTCAAGTCATGTTCCCACCCCATAATAATATTCAGAAATAAAAAATGCACCTTTTTAACTTAACTACTTTTCGCTTTATGAATTACTACGAAATGCTATAAAAAACTATTTACTTCAAAAACTTTTAACAAGACAGTTTTGAAATTTATGCATGTAAGACTGCAAATGAATTTATAAATTAAGAAAATTAACACGATTTAACTGCAGAAAACTTCAGGTTATGTTCCCCACCTCATAATAATATTCAGAAATCTAAAAATCAACCACTTACACTTTTAGCAGAACAGTTCCGAAGATTCTGCATGTATCAACGATTTCTGAAGATAGTGTACTTTTACAAACCTTGAACATTTTTTCAATTCGCTGTCATCAAAGTAATTATATTTTCAAAAGCCTGCGAAGTCCCGTAAGGTTTGATGAAATCATTTAAATGCCTGACAATTTTTTAAACCTTTCAAATTACTTCAAATCCTTAGAGTCGCATGGAAATCTTTAAAAATGTGTTGCAATCCCTAGAAATCCTTTGCATATCTTTAAGTTTTTTAGAAATCACTTGAAATCTTGTTGAAATCCTGTGAAATACTTCGAGCATCCATTTGAAATATTTACAAAATCGTTAAAATCTCTCTAAATAGCTATAAGTTTTCTAAAATTAGTTAAGATTTATAAAAATCCTGTTAAAACCCTTAGAATCCTTTCATAGACTATGGAATCTTTACAAATTTCTGGAAATAAGTTAAAACAAGTTAAAACTTGCGAAATCCCTTATACTGCAGGCTCTTATGCCGTTTTGCTTTGTCAAATGTTGGCGCTTATACCCTTTTGCTTTGCCAAATTTTGGCGCTTTTGTCCTTTAGCTTTGCCAAATTTTGTCGTTTATGCCCTTTTCCTTTGTCAATTTTGGCGCTTATGCCCTTTTTCTTTGTCAAATGTTGGCGCTGAAACCGTTTTGCGTTGCCAAATTTTGGCGCTTATGCTCTTTTGCTTTGCCAAATGTTGGCGCTTCTGCCCTTTTGCTGTGCCAAATTTTTTCGCTCATGTCCTTTTGTTCTGCCAAATTTTCACGCTTATGCCGTTTTGCTTTGCCACATGTTGGCGCTTATTCCCTTTTGGGATCAAAAGCGGGGTTGCGTTGGTTTCTCAACTTGAAAATTTAGAATTTGTTTTAACAGGTTTAGTTGTTGACAGATGATTCTCATTTCGAGATGGTTCATATATTGTTGACCAGTTTTCTTATTAATAATAAGAAAGGTCAATGTTTTTTCTGTTCACATTGAAGCCTCGGCAGAGATAGCGGATACATTTACACATATACTACTGCGATAAAGAACAGGAAAACCTAAGTTGTAATCTATTTTTGTCTAGCTAAAACTATCTATGCTGAAGTTTAAATTTTTATTTGAATTTAAAATCGTTTTCGAAAGTAGGCATCTATTTGACTAAATTTGATATCCCTCAAGCATCAGTAAATAAAAATCTGTAAAAATGTATCGAGACGGTTAAGATTTCCTGATACGCGAAAAAATCGTAATTTCTGAAAATAATGAAATTACGAAAATAAGAATGTCTTCATTATTATTTTCCTATCGTGCAGAATAGAGGCTATTAATGATCGATACTAAATTAATGGAACTTTCCAGGCTTCTCATGCACTACTTTTTCACATATATCTTTTCTAGAATTGAAATTTTTTTGCGCGCTTTCGTTTTTAAATTGTTCAGATTTGCAGTTTCAAAATTTCAAATTGCACAATGTAATGCATATATCTGATTTTATAGTATATTACACACTGTCCCGTATTGAGAAAATTCTTTTGAGATTAACCGGTCAAGTATAGAGCTTGTAGTAATATTATGAACATTTCCGTAATTCTAGCCTAGGATGAGATGGTTAGCCTTACGGAAAATTCCGGAATCGTTGACTGTTGGTATATATTACAATGAACTGATGCCTCGACAGATATAAAATTGGATAAAATAAAACTTTAATCCTAAATATGGTTACTTTAAAAACAATGGAATTTTAGAAATCCTGTGAAATTCCCCCTAATATTTTGAAATCTCTTCAAATCCCTAAAATCCTACAAAAACTCTTGATTCTTCGGAAATTCTTTGAAATTTGTAGAAATATAACATTTTCAGTCAATCGTAATATTTATCGAACCTTTAAGGCCATGTGACAAGTGGGTCACGTGACCAGCTTGCTACCTTACTGACACTTTTTTTATTTCCTAACTTATTTTCAGACGCATAGCCACATCGAGTTGACAATTTGGGATAATAAATCAAAAGCACTAAGAAAGATGTGTCTGGTCCTAAATTTTAATAATCATGAAGAGAAAAAAAAAATTTTATTCATAATTATGAAAATTCACGACAAGACCCACGTTTCTTAGTGCTTCTTGTTTAGTATCCCAAATTTTCAACTTGATGTGGCACTTCGTGTGAAAATAAGTTACAAAAAGTGCTGGTAAAGTAGGAATCTGGTCACGTGACCCACTCATTACATGACCTTAAAGGTCCTATAAAATCCTTTGAAATCCTTCTGAGGTTTGGGAAATTCTTTGCAATTCCGTTTAATTATTTTGAACATTTTAATTTACCTTCAAATCTTTTAAATAGTATTCAATCTCAGTCCGCTTCTGTAAATATTATATACAAACTAGTGGAGCGAAAAAATCAATACGGTAACAATTTTATTCTAGTAATTATGTATTTGTTTAATTAACTGTAATATAAATAAAAATAAAAATAATTTTCATATTTTAAGCCTCGAGAAGTAGATCAAATTATCATTTTGACTAACAAAATATCGTAAATGTTTAACATCAGAAGATTGTGATTAAATCTAAAAAATTACAATTATAAAATAACAGCGTACATTTTAATCTTGTAAATCACCATTTTTACACTTTGTGTAATTAATATTTATAGAAAAAACATGTTTTGCATTTACAAAATAAATTTAACAGCTCCTTCAAATCGGCATGTCCGCCATGAAAATTGCAAGCCTTAACCATCCAAAGACTAACATCGATTAAGTAAAGTTTGCTGATAGTGCAGTGAAAAAATCAAATCAGAAAAATTCGGCATTTAACATCGTAAAGACGGCCATGGACGGTCATGTCCCTTGATTAAAAATTGACTAAACGTGACCTGTACACTCGGCCTTCTTTCACTGCGATATATATGTACATAGTTTGCGTCTGGGAAATCGCCCTCTACATCTCCGATTGTACTTCTATGGTGACGTTGATTTACTGGGTACACTTTAAAATTTTCCGCAAGGTAATAGTTATTTCCTATATTTATCCAACACTCCTTTGGTCTATGGCGATCAGGAATATGAGGATGAAATGGTTCTTCTTCAACGAGATTATAAGCATAATGTAGTCCCCCTTGTGTTCGTATAAAATAGAAATAGTTAGTCAGAAATGGATGAGGCTCCAGGAACGACGCTACCAATTTTGCGTCGAGGTCTACGATATGTCTATGACAAATAGAGTTGTCCCACATTGTTACGCGAATATTGTAAGGACCCAAATGGGGGAGAGTGGCAGCTCCTTTTATTCCACCTGCAACTGAATTTGTAAAAAAAATTAACATTAATTTTTGAGGATTTTTTACGCTATCAACTTCAACTTTTAGAATTTTTCAGCAATCAATGAAAGAATCAAAATTGATCAATTAAATTAATTATTCAACAAATAACGTAGTATGTACTCTCAAAACAAAAACTGTGTTTTCTGGAGTAGGGAAGACCGGGCAGGGATGGGACAGATTTTTTATTTTTCATTCAAGTACTAGTTCTAGGTTTGTCCTTCTACTCTTTTCGAATGACTCAAGTCGGGTGGGACTGACCTTATAATTGGACTCACCACGTTGCCACGAATTGGCTAATTATTTTGGACATGATTTTTACTCAGAAAATAATTTTTTCGCATGAAGTTGGTAGTTCGGTATTTATTTTAAACAATTAATGATACAAACAATATAGTAGGCTCGGATTGGATTGGAAAGACAATTGTGAGAAAAAATGCTTGTAAGGAAGCCAGATATTGTATGAACAGAAAACAGAAGAGTGATAGGTAAAGGTGAGTGCGAAAACGGACTCGAACTATGGTCAGGAGTAGATTGCGATTCATATGATAGCCAATAAGTTGGTCTGATTCAACAGGCCGACACAAATGAAATCTTTTTTGTATCTAAAGACCGCACTATGTGACCTCGAAGGATTTTGATATCCTAAAACCGAATCCGCTATACAAATTTTTCCTATACGTCAGGTTTTTGAGATATCCTAACCCGATCGTGCAAAAATAGCTATTTTTTGCCATATTTGAGGCAATATAACACGAGCAGCAATTTTTTTCTAAAAACTGCTCACGCCATCCTTCAGTACTTTTTTTTACCTTTTATTTACATTTTTAATCGTCTCAAACCGTTCTTTTCTCTCCGAGATATGACACACTAAGCATTTAAGATTTTCTTCGCCTTATTTACTATTTTTTCATTGTGGAACTGAAGTGGTTAATTTGCGATATCTCGAGAAAAAAATCGGTTCGGGATAATCGAAAATTAAAATGGAAGATAAAAAGGCGTACTGAACAATGGTGTTAGCAGTTTTTAGGAAAAAAATTTCTAATCATGCTATATTGCCTCAAATATGGCTCAAAATAGCGATTTTTGCACTTTCAGGTTACAATCTCTCATAAACCTGACGTATAGGAAAAATTCAGACAACGGATTCATTTTTAGGACACCAAAATTCTTCGGGGTCACATAGTCCGGTCTTTGGGTAAAAATTTTGTCGGCCTGTGTTATCAATGAGACAGCCCAAGCAGCGTGTCAAGAAATATAAATATGTATCTTCCAGATTTCTGTGGGTCAAAATGAAAGTAAAAATGAGATGATTATTTATTATAGCAGCACAAGGTTTTTCCGGGTGTGATTTAAAAAAAGACTTTTAGGAAAAAAGAAAATAATTTAGGTCAGATACGCATTCCATACGGTAAACCATAGTTCGGAAAAGACACTTTTGATTATTATTATTCACATCAAAGTCTCGGCATTGACAACGGATACATTTGTACATACACTACTACGATAGAAAAACAGAAAAACCTTGAGCGGTAATGTCGTTTTTAAATCTTCACTTGAATTTAGAATCGTTCCTAAAAATAGGCGTCTATTAGACTACATGCGTTATCGCCTAAGCATTGGCAAATAAAATGCTTTAAGAATGTATCGAGAGTGATAAGATTTCCTGATACGTGAAAAAAATTGCCATCCATGAAAATATGAAAATTACAAGAATTTTTTTATCAACATTTATTTAACGCGCAAAATACAGGTGATTAATAAATCGATTCTAAATTATTTATCCTCTTCAGGTAAAATTGTAAACACGGTATTGGAATGACGAAATTGCAATACATGTATTGTAAGTACTGTAAATCGTGAAGTCACCGTCGAGCATTCCAATACATGTTGTGACAGGGTAAATTTTGACTTACCTGTCACTTAAATTTTGAACTCCCGATTCAGGGTTTTGGAAAAATAAATTTTTCAAATAGATCCATGGACGAAGAGCGGAAGTCACCTCGGCCAAAAGCGTTCATCAAGAATTGTAATTCATGATCATTCACCTTCCGATATT
>CAKNYM010050921.1:26970-89087 GCA_932195095.1 Andricus curvator
AGCAGAAGCGGATGACGTACACGTTCCAGTTGCGTCGGGATTGGTTGCTTTAAAGAACCATGATCGTAGCTTCCGGAGCCTACAACTTCTCAAAAATAATACATAATAATAATACATAATAAATTCCTTGAATTCCACGAATTCCTTGAATTCCATGACTTCCGTGAATTCTGTGAATTCCGTGCATTACATGAATTCCTTGAATTCTGTGAATTCCTTGAATTCCATGAGTGTCTTGAATTCCATTAATTCCGTGAATTAAATCAATTTCTTGCATTCCATGAATTCCGTAAATTCCGTGAAATCCTTGAATTCCGTGAATTTCTTGAATTCCATGAATTTCTTTAATTCCATGAATTTCTTGAATTCCTTGAAGTTTGAGAATTCTATTGATTCCGTGAATTCCATGAATTTCCTGAGAAATGATTTAAATTTTTTTTGCAACAGGTGTCGAGTTATCCAGCCGCCAATATGATACAGAAGTGTTACTGCTACTGGACATGTATTGTAAAATTCCAATACATGTGAGGTACCGCAACAATATCAGCATTTTCAAAATACAACATTTTGTATTGTAGCGTTACCTTACGTTACGAAAATAAACTTCCAATACATTTATTGGAAGTTTTCAGCAGAACAGTATGGGTAAAGAGCATCGATTTTGGCTCTTCAACATGAAATGATACTGCTATCTACGTCCTATGTGGTGACATTATATTTTGGAAATGGGTAAATTTGATGTTTGAAGAAAAAGTATAATACGTGCCTCAATGGCACTTGCCAGTTCATCAAACTGAGAAAGTGGACCCTTTTCTTACAGTACGTCACATATTTTTGTATGGAAATGGCAACTTGCTGGAAATGTTTTAGTTTTATGAAAAATTCCGTTATACTAGACAGTTGGTATATTTTAGAATGAATTGATGCCTTGTCAAATATAACGTTCGTTTCGAAGAAAACTTTAGCGTTGAAGCTAAACACCTTAGCAACGAACAATTATATTTAGAAGCTTTTACGTAAACACGTTTTGAAGCATATATTTCATATTCACCATACACAATAATTTTAATATTATGTTACACTTACGTTCAAAATGCAGGACACCTACTAACGCAAGGAATAAAACTTTAGAATAAATCTTCATTTTTTTCTGAGCACACACAATGATGGAGAACAGAAATCGGTCTTTTTCAAGAATGTCGTATAATCTGACAAGATAAACGAAAGTCACATGTACTAACTTTCATGACTTCTACCAAATAACAACTCATTGTTTATTCGTTAAAACAAATATAGTGGAATAAGGAAGATTGTCAATCTCAGACGCAAGTGTTTCTCTTATTTGTTCTACAATATAGAGCCTTCAGAATTATTGAAGATTAGAATACGTCTTTAAGATTTTATGGTATAGGTACACTGTTAAAAATTTTCGCATAAAACTTCCACTAAATGTATTGGAAGTTTATTTCCGAAATGTAGGGTAACGCTACAATATATAATGTTGTAGTTTTCAAATGCAACGGATCATGCAGCGATACATGGGTCGCATGCGCACAATTTTCGACTTATAAACGCTACAATACATGTATTGGAATTCTCGACGATGATTTCACGATTTACGACGCTTACAATACATGTATTGCAATTTCGGCATTCCAATGCCGTGTTTGCAATTTTGCCTTACTCTTGTATTGTAGAAGTGTTGGAGAATTCCAAACATTTTTAACAGTGAAGCAAACATTTAAATTAAAATAATTTTTCCTATCTGTTAAGTTAATTCATTTTTAAACAAGCCACGTCAAATATCGCCCGAGCAGGGAAATCCTTGAGCAGAAGACTCTTTTTGTTGATCCAACATTATCTTTGACAAGCATGCAACGTAAAGTATTTACCAATTATTACTTCAAACGGAAAAATCAGAGCCACATAGAAGAATTTAGTATGACACCGTGATTACAAAACATTTTTCTCATTCTTACAACAATGAAACATTATTGTGAAACTTGTAAATAGACTAATTCATGGCACCTGAACCAACAACGAGTGATTTTCAAGAAAAACTGTTTCAACGACACAGTTCCAAATATTCTCCATATAAAACAGATAATAAACGTTTATATTGAAAAAATTCACACGAGTCTCCTAAAGAGAAGTTCAAGTCATGTTCCCACCCCATAATAATATTCAGAAATAAAAAATGCACCTTTTTAACTTAACTACTTTTCGCTTTATGAATTGCTACGAAATGCTATGGAAAACTATTTACTTCGAAAACTTTTACCAAGCCAGTTTTGAAATTTATACATGTAAAACCGCAAACAAATTTCTAAATTAGAAAAATTAACACGATTTACCTACAGAGAACTTCAGGTTATTTTCCCCACCTCATAATAATATTCAGAAATCTAAAAATCAACCCCCTATACATTTAGCGAAACAGTTCCGAAGATTCTGCATGTAAAGCAGGTAATGAATTTTTAAATTTTGATAATTTCACATTAAGAAACCTTCAGGTTATGTTTTTAGCCCCATAATGTTATTCAGGAATCCAAAACCCCACCCCTAGTACTTTTAAAGAAACAATTCAGAAGTTACTCCAGGTAAAACAACCAATAAATTTTCTCCAAAGAACTTATGGTTACGTTCCCCGCCCCATAAAAATATTCAAAAATCCGAAGATGCACTCCTTGTACTTTGAGTGAAACAGTTATGAAGTTCGGAGAATTATTAATTATTATTATAGGGTTTGCAACATAATTTATAATTTCCTGAAGGTGAATTTTGTCACTATTTTTAATTTAGGAATTTATTTGTTGATTCACATGGACGGGGTGTTTGGAAAAGTAAAATTGTATCGATTTTAATTCTTCAAGCAAGTGCAGAATATCTCCAGCAATAACTAATTTTAAACTTTAATTTCACCAAAAGAGAATAACTTATGAGAAAAAATCCCAAAAAAGTTCTGAAGTTTGTAGGCTTATCAAACACTTCCTAATTTAAAAAATTAAAAAGCAATAAATGGAATCATCAAAAATTGATTTCAGATATTGATAGTGGAGAAATAATGATTTCTGAAACTGTAGTTTGTTTGCGCTGTCCCGATTTGCTGCAGTGCAAGTTGCAATCGGGAACAGCTTGTAGTTTGAGTTTTGGCACAACACAGAAGGCAGCCGGTTTGAGCTCAAGTTCAAAATTCCAGAACTTTTAAAAACTTTTGAATCCTTCTCTCTAACGTTTATTAACAAGTTGAAACTATCAAAAAACCTATATCTCAGAATCACCGTTACATAACTTGCCACAAAAGTAACAAAAACCTGAACATTCGCGAACCCCAGAAAACTTTCTGTCTTGAAAATTTGTTGCTAAAATTTAAATAAAAAAACACATTTTTTTACAGCACAAGTCACCCTTTTCTATTCCTCAGAGAATTTCTATCACATAACTTGTAACAAAACTCACAAAAAGTCTCAACATTCACGAAACCCAGTCAAATTACTTTCTGGGAAATTCGTTACCGAGATTTAAATAAAAAAACACATTTTGTAACAACAAAAGTCATCCTCTCCGATTGCTCTCAAAAATTTGTGTTACATAACTTGTGACAAAAATAACAAAAAGCTCAAAATTCACGAAACACAGTGAACTTATTTTCTTGAAAACTTTTAAACACGCGCAACATAAGAGAACACTTTTAACAACAAAATTATATTTTCGTATACTCTCAGAATTTCAGTTGAAAAACTTTCAACAAAAGTATCAAAATAACTAAAAATTCGAGAAGCCACCGAAAATTTTTTCTTGAATTCCGCAGAAGATCTATTATATCTATTGTGAGAAAAATTACAAGAAATTTGAACATTTGATATAAGCATAAGATAACACCTTTATCAAACAAAAAATTTTCTCTCATCAATAACAAAACACCATTCCTAACAAGAAAAGATACTCCTTTCGATCCCTTTCGGAATTTTGGTTACCAATCAGATTGCCATATCTACGAATGTGAAAATCCTCAAAGTCTTGTCGTGTTACACTGCTAAAACGATTTAATTTCTTCCAAGCAATAGTTTTTTTATTTTATGTGCAGTAAAATAATTTCTTTGTTAGAAAAATGTTTGTTGATCCGAAAAACGTTTTGTTAAGTTCACGCCGAAAATCGTTTAAAGAATAAAATAAAACATTGAAATTTGTCTGATTTTCACGCCAAAGTGCCATATGCAGCAAAAATTTCCAAGTGTCTGAAAACCTGTACAGTTTTCTATTTTCCTTAATTCTACGAAATGTGGATTATTTTCAAACAAATTAGTAACTCATAAGGTCTTTTTTCTACTTTTTCTTTTATTAGGTATTCAGCTTTGCTCGCTATGTTTGAATCAGTAAGATTCTACCAAGGAAGCAGCTACAAGTGAGTGAAATCTCTTTCACCGATTGAATTTTACTGAATATCTTCAGCGAAAATTTGATTGATTTTTAGTGTAATACCACTGATAGGCCAAAAAAATGTTTACTGAAGTAATACACTTTTCCGAGCTCAAAGTTTCTCTGTTGGTTTTATTACAATAAATGTAGCAGAATTTCAGTATGAATAGACAAGGGTGACTTCCGGTGGTTGAGAAAGTTTTGTGTTGTTTTAGGTTTATTAATGAACTGTCGCGGAATCGAAACGAGTAATTTTCGTCAATAGAAAAGGTGTTTTATTATTTGAATCTTTCTAAAAGTTTTCAAAAAAGAAGTTCACTAGGATTCGCAAATTTTCTGCTTTTTTTAGTTCGTTTTTTCAGTTATTTAACAGAATCTCAGCGAGGAATTGAAAAAAGCGACTTTTGTTGCTAGGAAAGGGTTTTCTTATGAGTTTGTCTTTCGATACAACCTTTTTTTTATGTTCTGTTTTTTGTTAGTTTTGTTACAAGTTATGTGACAGAGATTCTGAGAGGAATCGAAAAGAATGACTTTTGTTGACAGAAAAGATGTTTTAATTTTTAAATCTTGCTAAAAAATTCGTCAGAAAGAAAGTTCGCTAGATTTCACGAATGATGGTGATGGTGCGCCAAGAATTTTTCTTGCCCAGGTTCAGGATTTGGATGCTCTACGATAATTTCCAAAATTCTTACATTCATTTTATTAAACCTTCCTCAATTTAGAAATGTCTGGACACTGTTTTGCGACAGAAATTTTCTCTTCCCTTTTCCAGCTCGAAAAATTATCATTTCGACTACAAAAATTGATGATTTGTCTTTGTGTTCAAAAATTTTTTTGTATTATTTTGTAATTTTATATTTTATGTAAATTTTTATTTTTAAATTGATCAAAATGAAGACTTTGGCTTGTCTATTATTAAAAAAAATCACTGATGCAATCGTCAAAATCTTTCTGAATCCCTTGAAGTCTTTTGAAATTAATTGAAATTCATATAAATCCTGTGATATTTCTTAAAATCATTTCATACTTAAATACTTCATTTCATATTTAAATACTTCAACCAAAACATCCACATCTTTTTGGATACTTTGATGTCTTTAGAAATCTCTTGAAATGTTTTGAAATACTTTTAAAATCTCTCAAATCTTTTGAAATACTTTTCAATGCCTAACAATTCTTTGATGTCCATTGAAACCTTTAAAATTATTTCGATATGCCCCGAAATATTCTGAAACCCACGGAAAATGCTCTGAATCTTATCAAACGTTTGAAAATCTTTTGAAATCATCTTAAGCCGGTTGAAATTCATTGATGTTCTGCTTATGTCTTTGAAATCTCCTAGAATTATTCACAATCTCTAGAAATTATTTGAAATCGCTCTCAATCTTTTTCAATTATTTTGAATCCTCTAACATTGATTGTAATCTCTAAACAGGTCTAAAACCCCTTAAAATTCATCAGAGTTTCTTGAAATATATTGAAAATACATCGGAAACTTTGAAATTTTTTTAAACTTAAAAACAAAAGATATTTTCTGAAATCTTCCTAAATTTGATCAAATCTTAAGAAATCGTCGAAATTAAATTTTTAAAAATCCAATCAGGTTTTCTACTACAATTATATGATGTACTAGCGGAATCACCCGCGCGCTACAAATAAAATAAATACAAATAAAAATGTTCTATAACTATTTAATTGTCAAAAGCTTTTGAACACTTAAATTCAATCTAAAATTGAATTCAGGGATCTGAAATCTGAAATTTATAAAAAAGATTTCAGATGTGTCAAACAGGAATACAGAAAATCTCAAAGAACATTTTTCATTTCACAAGATTTTACAAAATATTAGGAAAAATTCAATTCAGTTTCAAATATATTTATGACTCAAAACTACAAGCCTAAATCATCCCATAACTCTCATCATGATTACAACTAGTGTAAAACTGATCTATATATACCCTATTGTTTTGGATTGCTATATATATATATATATATGATTGTTGGTTGGGAAGTCGCCCTCTACATTTTCGGTTGTACTTCGATGGAGATGTTCATTGACAGAGTACACTTCGAAATTGTCTCCTCAATAAAGTTGGTTATTTCCTATTCTCATCCAACTGTGTCTTGGACTATGAAGATCAGGATCATGAGGATGAAGTGGAGGTAACTCCTGGAGATGTGAAGCATGATGATGGTTCTGTTCCGTTCGTATAAAATAAAAATTGAAATATAAAAAACTATCAGGTTCCAAGAAAAAGGGTACATAACTATTGCGCCTGGGTTGAATAGTTCCACGATAAATAGAGCCGTCCTACATTCTTACATGGATAGTGTCAGCACGCAACCGGGGAAATCCTCTTATTCCACCTACAACTAATTTTGTGAGAAAAAATTTACATCAATTAATGAAGATTTTGTAAAGTACTAACTTAAGATTTTTGAAATTTCGCAGCAGAAAAGGTCAACAAAGAATGTACTATGATTTCTAATCAAGTTGGTAGTTGATTGTATATTTTAAACAATGAATAATATAGACAATAGAGTAGGTTTGGATCGGATTAGAACTTTGGTTGACAAAAGGCATGCGCCCAGAAAAGACTCAGGGATGAATGGAGACGAGGTATTTTGAAGGCTAGAGGTGTAAATGACCTTAAGGAAAGACAATTGCGTGAAATAATACACGTAAGGAAGCAAGATATCTTATGTGTAGCTGAATCAAAGAAAAGAGAATGCGACAGAAGAGTGATAGAGTTATGGTTAGAACTATGGTCAGAACTACACAGTAATACAAGAATCTGACATTTAAGAACAACTGAATTTCATTTTTACCTTAAATTGAGTCAATCAATTATTATTAATCATAAGCTGATCCTAAATACCATGTCTTTATCTAAAATATGCAGTAATACAATGAGCAACTGATCGGTTTTATGTTTGAAGAAAAAATATAATACGCACTCGAATAGCACGCGTCAGTTCTTTAAATGCGTTTTTATCAAAAATCGGTTAATCTGATGCTTTCATAATAAGTACCTCTAAACTGACAGAGTAGGCCCTCTTCTCTACTTCCTACCCTATTTTTCCTAAAAATTTTTGGATTAGGAAAATCATAAATAGAAAATTGTGTCATCTATCAGAGTTTAATTTCAAAATATTCATCGTCAGTCTCTAAAATTTAATTACTTAGTGAAAATATTATACTTATTCATTCAGGGCTGCATATAATAATTGAGACAAGTTTATTAAAACATCATCAACATCTGCACCAACGTAAACTATTTACCGATTATATCTTTGAAATGAAAAAATTAATGTCACACAGAAGACGTTTGTATAAGACCGTGATTGTGAAACATTTTTATCATCCTTTACAATAAAGCAGAATTGTGGAACTTGTAAATAGACTAGGAGAGAGTGGGGCTAAGTCAACAGTGAGCGTCAGCCAACACTTTTTTTGAGAAAGAAATATAAATCGTGTGAACTTGGTTTTTTTAATGAATGTGACCCCTAATGCTTCATCTTTACCGACGGACTTTTATGACATTCTGCATGACATGGAACATTTTACGACGTGAAACGTGTTTTCAGAGGTGAAAAGTTTTCTCCGACGCTTGTGGAAAATTGTGTTTTTCTTTTCTATATTATCGGCCATTATAATCAAGGTATGTTCATCTTACATTAAAAAAGGTACTGAACATGCACTGAGAAGAATGGATTATACGAACTGGATAATAGAATTAAAGAATAATACACCGTATAGAAAAGTATATTAGTATATTTTGATTGTATTTCGCGCATTTTCTTCAAAATCACTGGTAAAACCACTAATTTACCTGCCAATGGTGCCACAATTTCAAAACCTCTTCTTCCTCTTTTTTTTTCTTCCTCTCGTCCATCCTCTGTCCTATTATACGTATGTTCCTGTACCTCTCATTTCTTTCTTTGTGCCAATACAAGTCACATATATTTTTTTATTCTAATTTTCATTATAATTGTATTTAAAAGTAGGAAAGAAGGAAGAAGGCGCCGCTATCAACGACGATGTCAGTATTCTCCTATGACATAAGATTCTGACTAGTTTAGTAGTATTTTTCACTACAACTCAGTAGAAACATATATCATTCGCGCAAAATATCCCTGTAGAAAGGAGAGCATTGAAGTAGATTATATGGCATTGAAAAAATCGTACACTTTAATGCCTATAAATCCAACCAAATTCCGTTTTTGTCCGAATGCGCTTCATGGCATTACACAGTTTTCGTTCGAATAATTTTGAATCACACACAAAAATTATGGCATTAAAGTGGCTTCCTTGTGATGCCGTTGATTTAATGCCATTAAATGCACTTGAATGACCGTTTCAGTTTAATGCCATGCAATGCCTTCAGCGATCAAAGGCATAGAATGGAACTAATACCGTTCAATGCTGTTGAATTACCAAATAAGTCGAATGCCATTTAATGCTTTTTCCGACCGGATATATCGAATACAATCAATGCATTCGAATGCCGTTAAATCAACATTCGGACAAAAACGGAATTTGTGTTGATTTATAGGCATTAGAGTGTACAATTTTTTCAATGCCATATAATCTACTTTAATGCTCTCCTTTTTACAGGGATATCATATACAATGTTTAATCAAATGAGTTCTTTTCCTTTCGATTAGACCCATGTATCTTTTGTTGGTTCATGACTGTCAAAAGCGTTGATGCAGGTTTGCCCGAGGGGCGTAACTGCTGAGAGACTACATTGAAAAATTCTAAGAATAGTATATCGTGCGGCAAACTTCAAATTCTTGCAGGATTGACCAGTGTACGATATTTTTTGTCCTAATGCACGATAAAAAAGACGTTAAACGAGTACAAAATGTTTATGATGGGGCTTATGGGCTTTTGGAGCAATATGAAGTTTGCAACGGGAAGCGGTCGGTAAGCATATTCCCGCCCGCTGATACGGGCACTCTCAAAGTGCGTCTGCGTTATCGTCGTCGGGCAGCCATTTCACACTTTCCGCCCTTGGACAAAAAAAGTTTTGTCTAATAAGCCTGTGCAAAAATCGAAAGTCGTTCGATGATTTAGGACTGTCAGATGACTCGGTGCAGTCATATTCCAGAAATCTGACTGCATCGCATACATTCTGATTCTCTTTGCTAGAGTGGACAGTTTAGGATTGTTCAACGTTGTCATATCAACAGTTATGTCCAAAAAATATGGCTAGCGTCAGCCATTATAAAATAGAAATAAAATTATATATACAATATGTATCATGCTCAGATTCTAGCAGTTTACGATTGTTGTGCAATAAAAAAATGCTAAATAAATTTCGGTCATTAACATGAATATTTTTATTGATTTTTCCTTGTTTTGTACTCGTATATGGCTGTATATCAATTTTCGAGCTTATCTGATTCAAGCAGTTTGAGTAATTCTAGCTCTAGATCGTCTAATGATCCATCCGGAGACGTCGAAGATCTTTCGCCTCACGACTATACTGGATCTTCTGTACTAAAAAATACACTTCAAGCCGAGCACATCTAAAGAGAAAGAAGAGGATGGTCCAAGCAAGGATCAGGCCGCTTCTAAAATTCTAAATCAGGCATATGTGGAAGCAAATAGAAAAAGAATAAATGCAGAAAAGGCCATCGCTCCACTAACCCATGAGGATGCAGCGATACACTGGGCAGACATCTTGAAGGAGAGCCTCTCGAAAAAAAGATTCAGGATTTTTGGAAATCCAATCAGGTCTTCAACTACAATTATATGCTGTATCTGAGATGTGAAAAAAGGAAATAAGCATTAGGGCAAGAGCACCAATTCATGGCATGCCGAAAACTGAAGTGAATTTATTATATTTTAGATAAATATTTGATTGATTTAGATAATTATTATATGCATTAATGTAAAAATGATAGTGTCAATAAATTAATAGAGGCAAAACATGGTAAAACAATGTTTTTTTTTAAGAAATTAGAGAAGGGTTACCACAAATCGGGGTTGGGC
The DNA here is from genome assembly GCA_932195095.1 of Andricus curvator. Taxonomy (NCBI): domain Eukaryota; kingdom Metazoa; phylum Arthropoda; class Insecta; order Hymenoptera; family Cynipidae; genus Andricus; species Andricus curvator. The sequence continues at coordinate 37,391 of CAKNYM010050921.1, forward strand.
CAAGAATTGGTCCTCTTACCCTATCAGTTTCTTTTTAAAGTTTTATAAATTTCATTTCACAGGATTTCACAAAATATTGAAAAAAGTACCAGCGAGTTTGAAAAATATTTAGGACTATCAGAAGCTTTCAAGAAATTAAAAAATATTTCCTAAAATAAATATTAACTTTCTATCATTATTATTTCTATTATTCTTTCTATCATTATTCACAGATATTATTATTCAAAATAATGATAAACTGTTTGAACAATTATGTTTTGTAACTTAAAATAATCATCACCTCACTGATATTTAGTATTTAGAATTGTTAACACCGTTTCTGGTTCTAGAATGTTTTTCCGAACACTATCGAGGCTTTTGTTAAAAAGATTTTGTTGAGAATCGACAATGCAACGGCGATTAGCGATCTCAATCTCATCAGAGGAACACTGAGCGGACAATTAAGCAAAATTACGAATCAATCCTTGAAATATTTTTGAAAAACTTGACAACATTACAAGTTTTGTTATATATCGTCAAATACGTTGAAGCCCATTCAAAACTTTTTAACAATCGTAAAAATTTCTCTGAATCCCTTGAAGTCTTCTGAAATTATTGAAAATCATAAAAATCCTGTGATATTCCTTGAAATCGTTTCATAGGTCATAAAATCTTTAAAGATTTTTGGAAACCTCTCGAAATATTTTGAAATACGTCGACAAATCTTTAAAATCTTTCTAAATATTTTAAGGTCTCTAGAAATCTCTTGAAATCTCTTGAAATGTTTAAATATACTTCTAAAATCCCTTAAATATTTTAAAATACTTCTCAATTCCTGAAGATTATTTTAAATCTATTAAAAAAAGCCTTTACAAGTTTTGTCATTTTTCCTGAAATATTTTGAAACCAATTGGAAACGCTTTAAATTTTATTAAATCTCGGAAAATCATCTGAAATCTTCTTGAATGGGTTGAAATTCATAGACGTTATGTGAATGTCTTTGGAATTTTCTGCAATTCTTTACAGTCTCTAGAAAGTGTTTAAAATCGATTAAAATCTTTTTTAATTACTTAAAATCATATTACTTTCATTGTAATCTCTTGAATGGATTCAAAATCCCTTAAAATTCGTGGAAATATCTTGAAAAATGCTAAAGTCATTCAAAATAATCAGAAATCCCGTGAAATATTTGAAAATAATTTGGAATCATTGAAGTTTCTTTAAACATAAAAATAAAGATATCTTCTGAAATCTTTTTATATTTCGTAAAATCTTAAGAAATCTTGGAAATCGGATTTTTGAAAATCCAATCAGGTTTTCAACTACAATTATATGCTGTATCTGAGATCTAAGAAAAAGGACTATATTATATATTAGTTTGTTTTTGAAGTGACATAAATATAATTTGCCTGTGTCATAAAAGATTCTGTAAAGTTTCGAAGAACATTTTTTTATTTCACAGGATGTTACAATATATTAGAAAAAATTCAAGTCAGTTGGAATTATAGTTAGGACTTTCAGAATCTTTCAAGAAATTTGAAAATATCTCATAAATTTTAGGGAATTCCTATAAATTTTGAAATGTATTTAATCTTTTCAAAACTTCTAAACTTTCTAAAGATCTTTTTAACTGGCTGGATTTTTTCATCAAATTTTACAAATCTTTCAGAATCGAACAAATTTTGCAATTTCATGAAATAAATAGAATTTTTCTTTGAAACTAAAAAAAAGCTGCATAATCAAAACATTGCCATGAAATATTCGGTATTCTTTCTCGATAATTTTGGAGAAATATTTTATCTCACAAAATTTTCGACAGATTATGTTATTTTCCATTACTAATTTGTTTCATATAAATACTTTAAAATTCTTAAACGAATTTCAATTGTTAAAATAATTTTTCTGTTTAAACATTTTATTTTCGCTATTTTTCGAAAGATTGAAATATTTTTATAATAATACTTTTTTCCTAAGAATACTCTTAAATAGTTAAACAGATCATAATTCTTCAACAAATTTATTTTGTTCTACTGATTTTATTGTGCTTTTTATCAGTAGAGATGAAAAATTCGTTTTTCTCACATTTTTCCACAGATTGAATTGGTATGATTTATCTGTTTCTTTTGCAGGAAGGTTCTTAATTTTGCATGCAATTTCAAATATTCTCTCGTTTAGATTCAAAATCGGTACTGGACAGATCACATCAGTAAAATAAAATACATGTTCAAAACAATCTCGATTTTTTTAAGCATTTAGGTCATTTAGGAGTATTCTTAGAAAACAAAGTAGTACCTACAACATTTTTAGTGTTTTGAAAATAGCAAAAATAAAATATTCAAACAAAATAAAATTATTTGAACGATTTTCAATTTTTTTAAATATATACGAGTATTCTTATAGAACAAGTCAATACTATAAAATATTGAAATCTGTGAAAACTTTTTTTCTGCTTTTTCAAGTAAATTATATACTCAAACAAACGCGTATCATTCAAATAACTCTAAATTATTCAAACAAATTATTTTATTCTTATCATTGATTAAAATACTCATAACGTCTAGATAATACGTTTATTGCGTGTCTTACCAAAAAATTTAAATGATTAATCAATTTAACATTCGTAAAGCAAAATTTAGAAGCAAAATCTGTCCAAGTTCAGTTTTAACTTTTTAATTATATCATTCAGTTTATAATGCATAATTCGAAAATCTTTTACTTATAAAATTTTCCATTTTTATTTATAAGCGAATATTTCTAATTTAAAGAATTTTGAAATGCAGTCTTGAAGATTTAAACAATTAAAAATTAAAAGCGTTCGAAATAAAAATTGTTGATGAAAATTCAAATTGAACTGTTTCAATTCAAAAGCCTTAGTCGTTAAAAAATGTAAACTTCCGATTAAACCTTTATAAACAATTTTCAATATAAAAACACATAACTTCATAAGAATAGATTTATAATTAAAGGCTTTTATTAAATTAAAAATAATATTTCAGCCTAAAGTATTCCATTTTTAAACCATTCAAATTGAAATTTTTAATTATGAAAAAGAATTATTGTTAAATATCGAGAAATATTTGACTGTTCATTTAAAACGAGTAATTTCAAACCAAATATTCAAAAGTAAATGATTTGAAACTCAATTGTTTGAAATAGAAAGCCTTGAATCGTTAAAATTTCAAAAAGCTTGTAAACTTTAAACGTTACGATTTTAATTGTTCTATTTAAAAAAATGATTAGTTTGTAAGTGAAATTGTTTTTTAATTTTTATGTATGAATAAAAACTGAACACTAATTATTTGTAGGACAATTCGAGTAATTTTTAGAGATATTTTTAGAGTTTTTGAAAATATTCAAAATTAATTAAAAATTTGAAATGATTTCAAATAATTTAAAGGAAGTCTGTGTTCCGAAAAAATTCGGCTATTCGTACCGAAAGTTCGGTGCAAAGAGCCACGGCCTAATTCAATATAAAATAAAGATTTTTGCAGATTTCCAACAACAAATTTGGAAGCTTTTTATGTATTGTAAAAGGCTTCAAAAGAATAAAAAAATGTTCTTAAGATTGCTATGAAAATTTAAAATGATTTGTTGTGTTGAAAAATTATTTTGAAATTTCTAATTTTTCAGGTTTTTCTAAAAATTTGAGAAAAAATTCCAATATATGGCCGTGGCAACGTGTGCCGAAATTTTGGTACTAGTAGCTAAATTTTTTTTCGGTACGTTTAGCTGGACTTTTTCGGTGCGCGTCTCACTGAAAAGATATTCAGGAGTTATGACAAAATTTCAAAAATGATTGAAAATTGGAATTCTAAACTATTTAAAAAAAAAAGAATAATTTAACTTCTAATTTGAAAAGTATCCAGTTTAAGAAAATTTCATCGTTCAAGTTTTGATATTTCTAGCTTAAAATTGGTTAAAATACTATAATTTTGAAATTCATTGATTGATTCTTAAATTTAGAGCATTGAAAATGATAACATGGATGTATATGTTTGAAACTGAATCTGAATCTTTGAACTCTACAATTGATGAAAGTTAAAAATTCTAAAATTTGCAGTTTAAATGCATTTAATTTAAAATTGTTTAATTGAAAAGTGCCAGTACTACCCATTTTATACGTGTAAGTTTTACTTTAAAACTTCAATTTCAAAAGTTTAAAATTTAAGAGTTTCACTCTGAGTGCTTTAATTTGCAGTTCGCAACATTTGACCGGGAATTTTTTTCTTTGATTAAAACGGCCACCCTGGATAATATTTTTCAAATATTTACGTAAACCTGACTGATTATCTCCAACCTCAAAATAAAATTCGCAGGGTGCTAAAAAATCTTAATTAATTAATTAATTCCTACATTAAAGAAGAAAAAAATACGTGATACATTTTTCACGAACTTTACCCCCCCCCCCCCCCCCCATGCGTGATGCTTTTTCCATTGTTCTTAACATGGAGAATGATACTTTGACAGACCTCCTCGTTGTTGATTGGGCTACTGCCGACCATGCTAAATAGTTTGAAGTAAACATAATCACAAGTCAGAATAAAATTGAACTTATGCTGCTGCTGAAATTCATTTTCACGTTATAAATGTGCGTTATAAACTCTAATATATTTAATGAAATAAATAATCATGTTCTTCACACAAATTGCATGTTCTGATTATGTTTTCACTAATTATAATGGACACTAATTTAATTATTCATAATTGTAAATTCTTAATTTAGGGCAATAACTTCTTTACTTTGATGAGTAAACAAGTTAGAATATTTTCTGTGTGAGAAAAAAGCTACAAGGATAAAGATTCCATTGATTCATAAAAATGAATTTGTTTTTAAGAGACATCTCTTAATTAATCACTCTTTCATCTGATCATCGAGTATTCCACAATTTAATTGTGATTAATTAAACGAATTTTTCACAAATCGAACACATATTATTGAATTAATGCATTTCGTCCTTGAAGGTTTTTTCTTAAACAGAAAATATTTTATATTTTATTTACAAAATAGATTTTTCCTACAAAAAAATGTGAGCTTGAAAAAAAAATTATTTGTCCAACAAAACTATTCTGTTAAATCTAAAAAAGTTTCGTTCGTTCAACAAAACGAATCTGTAAAAACTACAACATTTTTGTTCAGCCTAAAAAATAATTTTGTTGAGCTAACACATATTTGGTTGATTCCACCAGATATATTGGTTCAATCTATAAACAAATTTTGTTGTGCCTACCAAACTTTTTCATTGGATTAATCAAACGCTCCAACAAAATAATTTTCGGTCAATCAAACATTTTTCTCAGTGTATGCGACTTTTGCATTATAGTAATGCGAAGGTGGCAGCTGAAAACTTCGTAGAGTGCGAAGTTGAACACAGGATTATTTGTAACATATTTAAACATTACATTCAGAAAAAGCTGCATTTTCCTCATGTTAAATCATTGGAAAACTTCATTGTCTCTAAGCCATCACAAAATGTAAATGAATTTTTCTAAAATTTGAAAATAATTTTTTTGGCATTTGAACAAAATTGGGGGGTGAGAGATAAGAAATTTTAAAAAAAATGCAAAATAAGGGCCGCCCTATTGACCACTATGCGAATCATAGAATATCCTAACATCTTACATATCCTATATGAAATCCTTCGAAATCAAGAGAAATTCTTTAAAATCTTATGGAATTTTTGAAATCCTGTTAAATCTCCTGAAATATTTTTAAATCTCGTTAGATCTTTAAAATCCTACGAAAACTCTTGGTTCTTGAGAAATTCATTGAAATTTATAGAAATATTATAAAATGTTTAGAAAACTTTAATATATATTGAACCTTCAAAGGTCCTATAAATCATTTAGAAAATATTATATACAAACTAGTGGATCGATGACATAAGTAAGATAACTATTTAATTGTGGTAATTCTTATTTGTTCAAATAATTATAATATAAAGAAGAATAACAATTAAATTTTAATTTTCATATTTTAAGCCTCGAAAAGTAGATCTAATTATTGTTTGACAAACATAGTATCGCAAATGTTTAACATCAAATGATTGTAATTAAGAACAATCAAATATTCATTTCCACACTTATTTTGATTGATATGAATAGGAAAAAGATGTTTTATTTTGACCTGAAATACCTTTTTTTCATTAAATTTTTATGCAGGTGATTTTCTGCTCTCACAAAATGAATTTAGCAGCTCCTTAAAATCGTCACCTCTGCCTTAAAAACTACAAGCCTAATTCATCCTGTGACTCTCAACAATTAAATGAATTTTGTAGATAGTGCAGTAAAAAAATCAAATCAGATAAATTCGACATTCATCTTCATAAAGACGGTCATGGACAGTCATGTCCCTTGATTACAAATTGTTTAAGGGTGATCTATACACTCGGTCATATTGCATTGCTATATATATATGGTTGCGGTCTGGGAAATCGCCATCTATATCTCCGATTGTACTTCTATGGTTATGTTGATTTACTGGGTAAACTCCAAAATTTTCCGCAAGGTGAAGGTTATTTCTTATTCTTATCCAACTCTGCATTGGATTATGAAGACCAAAAATATGTTGACGATATGGCGCTACTTCAGCGAGATATAAAGCATATTGCAGGTTATCTTCTGTTCGTATAAAATAGAAATAGTTAAACAGTATTGGATTAGGCTGCAGGAACCAGGGTACATATTCACGGGAGCAGCGTTCGATATATCCATGATAAATAGAGCCGTCCCACATTGTGACGCTTATAGTGTCAGGATCCAAATGGGGAAAATTGACAGCTCCTCTTATTCCATCTGCACCTGATTTTGTAAAAAAAAATTAACACTTATTTATGAAGATTTTGTACGCTATTAACTTAAACTTTTTGAAATTTTCAGCAATCAAAGGTCAACAAAGAACGTACTATGTACTCACAAAACGGAAATTGGCTTTTCCGGAGTAGGGAAGTCCGGAAAGGGATGGGACAGATTTTTTATTTTTCATTCAAGTACTAGTTCTAGGTTTGTTTCTATACTTTTTTCGAATAACTGAAGTCGGGTGGGACCGACCTTATATTTGGACTCATCACCTTGCAACGAATTGGCTGATTATTTTGGACATGATTTTTACTCACAAAATACATTTCTCGCATCAAGTTGGTAGTTGAGTGTATACTTGGAACAATGAATAATATGAACAATAGAGTAGGCTCGGATGGGATTGGAAGAACAATTGGGATAAACAATGCATGTGAGAAAGGAAAATATTGTATGTGTACCATAAACAAAGAAAAAGGGATACGACAGAGGAGTGATAGGTAATGGAGAGTCAAAAAACGAACTCGAACTATGGTCAGGAGCAGATAGTGAATCATATGATAGCCAAGAAGTTTTTTTAATTATGAATGGAAGAGGAAAATAGCATGTCAAGGAATGTGAATGTGTATATCCCAAATGACTGTGGGTTAGAATAAAAGTAAACATCAGAAGGTTATCTATTTTAGCAGCAGAAGTTTCTTCTGTGTGTTTTTATTATTATTATACCATTAAGCCATTTCCCTTTCGGGGTAGGCGTAACTTGCTCGGTTGGCGAATAGTAGTGTTTATATGGGTGTATAGGTATAGAGTAGATAGGTATACGTTGAATAGGTATATAGGTGTAAGGCATGTAGGTATATAGGTATAAGGTAGATAGGTATATAGGTGTTCGGTATAAAGATGTTAGATTGATCTGGAATTCTCGTGTTATTTATTTAAATGACACATTTATTCCGCAACACTGCTCCGACCCAGGTTGCTGATCAATCTCTCTAGCGATCACCCCAAGTGAAGAGCCTCACAAAATTGTTACGTATGGTTCCCCACTTGGGCCCATTAGTATCCAAGGTCATTGTTTCAGGCGTCATTTATTCTATTGTCACTCTGTTTACAAACTATTTGTCGCCACACTTTTCTGTCCTGGCATACTACTCTAGATTCCTTCACGTCCATGCATTTTTTCATGCAAGCTCTTGTGTTTCTATGGCTTCTTATGTCTCTACGGATCAATGTCTCATTTACAGATTCTAACCATTCTTTCGGCAGTCTACCTCTGGGCATTCTACCATTTACTTTACCTTTATACACTTGTTTGGTCAGTCGTTCATCTTTCATTCTTTCAAGATGTCCGAACCATCTTAACTGATTTCTTTCCCATATGTCAACTAGTGGCTCTCCTGTACCACATTCTTTGAGGATAGTCTCGTTTCGGACTCTGTCCATCAGTGTTTTCCCGCATATTATGCGCAGAGGTTTCATGCCGATCGCGTTAATTTTACTCCTGTCCTTTTCTTGACAGGTCCATGTCTCGCTACCGTATAGTGAAGTCGGTACGAATATAGAATTATGTATGGCCATTTTAGCTTTTTTTGATATGTTTTTATTTGTGAGGATGGACCCTACTCTACCGATAACCTGTCTACCCTTATTTATGCGCCTATCTAACTCCCCATCTATTTTTCCGTCGCTAGTGAATAGACTACCTAGATATACGTACTGGTCAACTTGTTCTAATCTCTCATCATTTAAGAAAATGTTGCATATTGTTTTCTCAATTTTTCCCTGAAACACCATGATTTTTGTTTTATTTACGTTAATTTTGAGTCCCATTTCCTTCATGCTTGTATTAAATTTAGTCAACATTCCTTGCAAGTCCTCGACTGATTCTGCCATAACAATCTTGTCATCTGCGAAAGCTAACCCACGTACCTTGACTGTTTGGAGATCTACACCTTCTTCGTCATAGAGTGCAGTTCTTAGACACTTATCCATGTATGTATACCATTAAGCCATTTGCCTTTCAGGGTAGGCGTGACACTACCCGATTCGGGTAGTGTTTCTAGGTGGATAGTTTTCTTGTAGTTATAAATAACTACAAGTGTGGGCTCACCACACCCACGATGTGCCAACAGCACTCAGTATTCTTGAATGGTCACCCATCCAAGTACTAACAGCGTCCAACGCTGCTTAACTTCAGTGATCTGATGAGAACTGGGTTTTTCAGCGTGGTATGGCCGTTGGCCATGAATATGAATATGATAAATAGCCACGAGAACATAACGCATCCTTGTTTCACGCCTTGCATAATATCGAACCAGTCACTCAGTTTCCCATTTACCCTAACACTCGCTTTACTACCTGTATATATTGTTTTTATTGCTTGTAGGAGCCCTCCATTTACTCCGTACTCTTTAAGGACTTCCCAAAGTTTACTTCTATTTACCTTGTCAAATGCTTTTTATAGGTCAATGAATGCACAGAAAACTTTCTTTCCTAGTCTCAAGCTTTTTTCTGTGATCTGTCTTAGGATAAATATCTGATCTGTACATGATCTTCCTGGCATAAATCCACTTTGGACTTCCCATATCTTTTCTTCTGTAATTTCCATTACCCTACGAATAAGTATTTTTGAGTATATTTTACTTACGGTACTTAGAAGGCTGATACCTCTGTAATTACTGCAGTTGCTTTTATCTCCCTTTCTTTTGTATATTGGTACGATAATCGCTTTTCTCCAATCGTCTGGTACTTCCCCCGTCTCGATACATAAATTTATCAATTCGCACAACCTGTGAGATATGTACTCGCCACCGTATTTAAGCATTTCAGCGCTGATACTGTCTACACCAGCAGCCTTACCGTTTTTCAAGTTCTTTATTATGTTTCTGACCTCAGTGACACAGACTTTTTCAATTGGGTTTTCTAATGAATTATGTTCTATGTCGCAATTTTGTTGCCCTATATCTTCACCTCCTAATAGTTCTTCAAAAGAGTCTTTTAAAGCGTCTACTATCCCGTCTATATCATATAGCATTTCACCTTTGCTGTTTCTCATGCTCGCAAACTCTGTATTTTTACTTTCCTTCAACTGATTATATAATAGTTTCATGATTCCTTCAAAGCTGTTTTGTATTTTCCTCTCTTCTTCTCTTCTTCTGTTCTGATTTTCTCTTCACTCTCTTTGACTAGTCGTTTAACTTTTCTCTTTTTGTGTCTGTAATCATTTTCAAGTCTATTTCTCTCCTCATCGCTAAGACCTGTAATGTACAATGTTCTTTAGTGCGCTTCTTTCTTTTCTTTTTGGGCTGCCGCAATTTCATCATTCCACCATGCATCACCAGATTTTCTTCCTACAACCGCCGTACCACATACTTCGGTCGCAGTTTCAGCGATGATATCCCGTAGCAAAAACCACATGCCCTCTAAATCTTTATTGTATAATAATCCCTTCCAATTTGTCTCATCTATACGTTCGTTTAACCTATTTTGAAAGTCTATTCGCACTTCCGGTTTCTGTACATTTTCAATCTTTATTCGCGTTTGTTTTGTTTTTGTTGTTCTCTTTCTTCTCCATCCCCGCCCTAAATTTATTTTGGAGACTAAGAGGTAATGATCAGTATTGCATTCGGAACCCCTCATGACTCTTGTATCTTTCACTAGTTCTCTTAGTCTTTCATCCGCAATAACAAAGTCAATTATACTGTGGCTATTTCCTTTACGCCAGGTGTACATGTGGATCATTTTGTGTCTAAACCAAGTATTTGTAATAAATAGGCCCTTTTCTAAGCATAAGCTAACTAATTTTTTCCCATTATAATTTTTTCTTGTTGCATCCCCAAATTTACCTAGCACCCTTTCTGTATCTGTATCCTGACGTTGGACACCAACCCATCCGTTCATATCTCCTAGCAGAATTATTCTTTCACCTTGATCGCAAATACTTATTGTATCATTTAAAGTGTCCCAGAAGGCATCTTTGACTTCTCTCGGGTCACTATCAACTGGAGCGTAGCACGATATGATGAATAATCTTCTGATTCCTACCTTCATTTTAGCCCACAACAATCTGGGAGATACAAACCCATGATCTTTGAGATGTCTTGCTTTTTCATTCATGATTAAAGCGACCCCCTGACTACCATGTGATTCACTGTCTACTCCTGACCATATTTCAAAACGCCTCTCAACACCCTATTTTCTATGTTTCTACTTTCGCAACCCTTTTTCTTCGCCTCAGGTACACATAAAATATCTAGTTTCCTTGCATGCATAGTTTCTCGTAGTTCTCTTACTTTAAGATCATACACTCCTCTAGCATTCCAAACACCCAGTCTCCATTTATTGCCTGAAACTCGACCTTTACGTTTACCGTGTGTATGCATTTCCTCAATCAAAGTTTCAGTCCATTCCGGGGCTACTTTATTGTTTGTATTATTCATGTCTAGATTGTACACCCAACTATCACCTTTATGCGCGAGATTTGTTTTGCGAGCCGACATCATGTCCAAGTTAAGTGATTATTCGTCGTACTGTGGACAGTCTAGTTGTAACGTCAGTCCCAACAAAACTTCTGTTACTGGGATGGGGGGGGGGGGGGTGAGGACACATAAAGGAAACCGAGAGTCTCAATTGGTTGGTGATTTGAACTGAGAAGGTTACCAGCCTTCAGCGGCGTTGTATTAGATAGGAGTTAATATGTGCCCATCTGCTGAATCCTGGCCTACCTCTAAACGAGGAGCCAATAAAAAACTTTATGGAGAAAATAAAGAAAAATCTAGATCAGATATGAATTCTGCACAGAAAACCATACGTCGAAAAAGACACTTTTCATTATAAAAACACATTGTTTGTATGTTGTTGACCAGTCATCTTATTAATAATAAGGAAGGTCAACGTGATTTGCGTCCAAATTAAAGATTTTCAAAATTTTGTTTTTCTGGCGTGCTTTCAGTTTGAAAATTTTCAGTTCTTGTAGCTTCCAGTTTTAAATTGCACAATGTAAAGGATGTATCTGATTTTTTAGTATATTAGGCAGTCTTGTGATAAGAAATATTCCGTCAGGATAACCGGTCATGTATAGCGCTATGGGTAATATTACGAAATTTTCCGTAATTTTAGCCTTGGACGAGCTGGAAATGGGTTAGCCTTAGGAAAAATTCCGTAATAGTAGAACGTTGATGTATATTACAATAAATTGAAGCCTCGTCAGATATAACGTTGAATCCAAAAAAAACTTTAATGATAAAGATGGATACTTTAGAAATGAACAATTCTGGTTAGAAGCTCTTAAATAAACACATTTAAAAACATATGTTTCATATTTATCATACGTAATAATTTTAATATTTTGTTACACTTACGTTCAAAATGCAGGAAAGCTACTAACGCAATGCATAGAACCTCAGTATAAATCTGCATTTTCTCTTAGTAGAAACAATGATAGAGAACAGAAATCGGACTTGTTCAAGAATGTCGTATGGACTGACGAGATAAGCGACTGCCACGTCTTCTAACTTTCCTGAATTCCGTCAAATAACAACTCATTGTTTATTCGTTAAAATGAAAATATTGTATTGAGAAAGATAGCTGATCTCAGATGCGAGAGTTCCCCTTATTTGTTGAATTCACTACACACAGAGCCTTCAGATTTATTGAAGATCACAATAAAATCTATCTTTTGAGTTAATTTTTTTTTAACGAGCCACGGCAAATATCGTCCGAGCAGGAGAATCCTTGAGCAGAATTCTCTTTTTATTAAAATGCTACCATTAATAATATACATCTTTCAATACATTTTTTAAATTCAAAAAATCTTTAATTCAATATTCGGTCATCCATTAGAGTTTAATTTGAAAATGTTCATCGGCAGTCTCCTACATTCATTTCGTACATTATTATATTTAAAAATCTAATCGAAAAATGTTGAGTTCTTAACCTATAAAGATTCATTTTCAACCAAATGGTGTTTTTTCAATCTAAGAAGACGAATTCTTCGGAACACGGTTGAATTTTTAACAAAAAAGTTTGTTTTTAACCAAGAAAGTTTACTTTTTCACCATAAACCATGAACTTTCTACCGAAAGACACATTTTTAACCAGTTGAGTTAAACGAAAAAATGGATTGTTAACAAAATAGTTGAATCCTCAACCAATGAGATGAATTTGCAATCAATAAAGATAAATGCCAAAAAATAGTTGAATTTTTTAATTAAAAAATCGAGTTCTATAAATAACCGGACATAGAATCTTTGAATCTTAACAAAACTGGTCTCAAAAAGTTTGAAAATGCTCTAACTTTTTGAATTTTTATCCAAAATGGCTGGCTAACAAACTTGACCTTCATTTTAGGGCAGTAAAAGAGTATACCACAGGACAATCCAATCTGACATTTCTTTCGAAAGCAATCGTGCTCACAAACAGACATACAGACAGACACATTCGTAAAAACCTGTTTTTTGGGTTCGGGGGGTCTGAAAACGTAAACATTTGACAAAAACGGGTGTGGGAGGGGGGCAATTTTACACAAACCTAATACCTTCTCTGATGAGAATGTAAAAAGATATTTTTTCGAACAAAAATCGAATCCTCAAATTTTTAGCTTAAAAAATTAATTTTTAACAGAAATGAACGTATTCTTAACAAAGAATGAATTTTTATGAAAAAAACTTTTAGTTTTCTAACAAAAAAGATAAATTTGTAACAATATACATGAATTTTGTACTTGACAGTTGAATTGTCACCTTATAAGGGTTGAGGTTCCAACCATAAAGATGATATTTAGATTTTCAGATAAAAATTTTATATTTACAACAACAACAAAAAATGTTAACACAAAATTTAAATTTTCAACTGAAGAGTTGAATCTTCAAACGATGGATTTTTCGCCAAGAAAGTTAATTTTCTACCAAAACAGACAAATTTGCAAGAATATACATCAATGTTAAAAAAATGTTGTATTTTGAAGTAAACAAAAAATCTACAAAACAGTTGAATTTCCAACCCGAATATGTGATTTTTCAACAAAAACCTTCATTTTCTACCAAATAGTTAAATTTTCATAAAAATAGTTCTTCGATTCAAATTTTTTGTTGATAATGCGTCTTTTTTTTTAAATATCAACTATGTTACATATTTCGTTGAGAATTTATCTTTTTTAGTTGGAAATTTATCTTTTCTTGAATCCATATTTTTTGTTGACAATTTACCAAAAATATGGATTCAATAAAAAATAAATCTTCAACCAAAAAAGATGAATTCCCAACGAAAAATGTAACATAGTTGATATTTCAACAGAAAAGACGTATTTTCAACAACAAATTTGAATCCTCAACCAAACGAGAATTATTTTTAACCAAACAGTTTTGACTTGTAACCCAAAATGTTGAAATTTCTAACAAAATAGGTGAATTGTAAACCTAAAAAGTTGAAATACTGCGAAATCCATTGAAAGCCTTCGAAATGTTTAGAAATAACGTTAAAACTTGTGAAATCCCAAAAATATTTTTTAATACTTTGCCAAATCGTTGGAATCATTTTAAATACTTTAATGTATCTGGGAATCTTCTGGAATCACTTAAACTATTCTTAAACAACTGAAATCGTTTCATAGGTCATGAAATCTTCAAAGATTTTTGGAAACCTTTCGAAATATTTTGAAATACTTTAAAAATCCCTCAAATATTTTGAAATACTTTTCAATTCCCAAAAATTCTGTCAAATCCATTAGAACCTTTACAAGTTTTGTGATTTGCCCTGAAATATTTTGAAAACCATTGAAAACGCTTTAAATCTTATCAAATCTCTGGAAATCTCTTGAAATCGGATGAAATTCATAGATGTTATGTTCTTTTAAATTTTCTACAATTCTTTACAATTCTCACAGTCTTCTTTAAAATCCCTTAAAATTCTTTGAAATTTTTTGAAACGTGCTGAAGTTAATCAAAATAATCAGAAATCCCGTGAAACATTTGAAAATAATTCGGAAACATTGAAGTTTCTTAAAACATAAAAATAAAGATATTTTCTGAAATCTTTTTAAATTTCGTAAAATCTTAAGAAATCTTGCAAATTGGATTTTTGAAAATCCAATTAGGCTTCCAACAACAATTATATGCTGTATCTGAGAAAAAGGAAATAAGTACTAGGGTGAAAGGACCAATTCTTGACATGCCAACAACCGAAGTGAATTTATTTTATTTTAGATAAATATTTGATTAAACTAGATAATTAAGATATGCATTATGTGTGAAAATAATGGTATGATTTAATCAATTGAAGCCACACATGATAAAAGATGTATTATCTAAGGAATGAAAGGTGGGTTCCAAGAATGGGGGGGAGGGTGCAAGAATAAGCCATTTTACCTTATTAGTTTGTTTTTAAAGTTTAAGTAAGAAAGCAAAGTAGTACCAACAAAATTTTCAGTCTTTTGATAAATGACAAGAATAAAATATCGAAACAAAATAAAATTGTTGAAACGATTTCAAGTTTTTCAAAGCTATACGAGTATTCTCAGAGAACAAATTAATACTCAACAATATTGAAATCTGTTGAAAATTTTGTGAAATAAAATTTTGTTCCTGCTTCTTCTAGGTAAATTATATACTTGATCAGACACGTATTATTTAAATAATTGTAAAATTATCTAAACAAATTATACCAAAAGATTCAAATAATTAATCAAATTGAAATTGATTGAACGATAAATAATTAGTAAACCAATGACTGAGTAGTCTTAAAATACCGAATAATAATTATTTATAAAAAAAATATTTCAAAAAAGCGTTATGATACCGCAATATTATGTGAAATTAAATTAAATATTATCCAAATTTTTCACTTACAATGTTTTCTTTAAGGAACAATAAGATTGTCTTAAATTCAATCACTTTTAAAATGTATGATTGCTTCTTATTCCCTGAAGCATTCTGAACAATATACTGAAACAGGGAATTATTTGTAACATATTATCGCGTCCAAATATTAGATTTAGAAAAAGCAGCATTTTCCCAATTTTGAATCAATGGGAAACTTGATTGTCTATGAGCCACCCTATAATATAAATGCATTCTTCTAAAATTTGAAGATAATATTTTAGGGCATTTGACCAAAATTGGGGGGTGAGAGCTAAGAAACTCAAAAAATGCAAAATAACGGTCAATATATTGACCACTATATGACTTTCAAAATATCCTAACATTTCACAAATCCTACACGACATTTCATGAAATATTTTTGATCTTTTCCAATCCTCAAAATCCTACGACAACTCTTGATCCTTGCGAAGTTCTTTGAAATTTATAGAAATATTATGAAATGTTTAGAAAATTTTAATATGTATTGAACCTTCAGAGGTCCTATAAAATCCTTAAAAATCCTTGTAAGGTTTGGGAAATTCTTCGCAATTTCATTAAATTATTTTAAACGTTCTTAAATTCTTTGAAATTTTTGAAATAATATTAAATCTCAGTCCACTTCTGTAAATATTATACACAAAACTATTGGATAGATAAAATCAATAAAATAATTATATAGTTTTGGTAATTATGTATTTGTTAAACTAAGTATAATATAAAGAAGAATAACAATTGAATTTTAATTTTCATATTTTTAGCCTCGAAAAGTAGATATAATTATTATTTTGACGAACATAATATCGTGAATGTTCAACATCAGAAGATTGTAATTAAACGCAAAAAATTATAATTATAAAATGAGAGCATACTTCTCAATCTCGCAAATCATTATTTTTATCCTTATTGTAATTAATATTAATGGACAAAACATGTTTTGCATTTGCAAAATAAATTTAACAGATCTTTCGAATCGTCACGTCCGCCTTGAAAATTACAAATATGATCCATGCCATGAATCTCATCGATTAGGTGAATTTTTCTGATAGTGCAGTGAAACAATCAAATCAGATAAATTCGGCATTTATCTTCATAAGGGCGGTCATGGACAGTCATATCCTTGATTAAAAATTGTGTAAGGGTGATCTATATACTCGGTCATATTGCATTGCTATATATATATGGTTGCGGTCTGGGAAATCGCCATCTACATCTCCGATTGTACTTCTATGGTTATGTTGATTTACAGGGTACACTTCAAAATTTTCCGCAAGATGAAGGTGATTTCCTATTCTTATCCAGCTCTGCATTGGATTATGAAGACCAAGAATATGTCGATGATATGGTGCTACTTCAGAAAGATATAAAGCATAATTTCGATTACGTTCCGTTTTTATATAATAGAAATAGGTATAAAGTAATGGATTAGGCTGCAGGAACCAGGGTACATGCTGACGGGGGCAGCGTCCGATAATTCCTTGATAAATAGAGCCGTCCCACATTGTTACGCGCACAGTGTTAGCATCGATATGGGGAAAATTGACAGTTCCTCTTATTCCTCCTGCACCTAATTTTGTAAAAAAAAATTCACATCAATTTATGAGGATTTTGTACACTATTAACTATTTACTATTCTCCTCTCCTTTCGTCAGCGCCCACGTTTCACACCCGTGCATGACGACCGGCATTATTATTGTTTTTTAAATTCTTACTTTGATGTTCCTAGATAGCAATCGCGATTTTAGTAGTGTGTTTGCTGCATAATAGCACCCATTGCCAGCGTGCAGCCGCGCGTTGATTTCCGTTTTAATATTATTTTTGCTAGTTAATAAACCCGAGGTATTTAAACTCGTTAACCCTTTCGAATTTCATATTTCCGGCCATAAGATCCCCGCCTACATTACATACAAAGAACATACTATACACTCACAAAATGAAAACTATATTTTCCGGAGTAGGGAAGACCAGGGAGGGATGGGACAGATTTTTGTGTTTCCATTGAAGTACTAGTTCTAGGTTTGTCGTATAGTTGCGTGTATACTTGAAATAATAAAAAAAATGTAAACAATAGAGTAGGCTAGGATGGGATTGAAAGAACAATTTCGATAAAGAATGCATGTAAGGGAGCGAAATATTGTATGTGTACACTGAACAAAGAAGAAGAGATGCGACCGAGGAGTGATAGGTGATGGAGAGTTGAAAAAAAAACTCGAACTATGGTCAGGAGTAGATATTGAATCATATGATAGCCACAAAAATTTTCTGATCATGAATGAGAGAGCAAAAAAGCATGTCAAGAATGTAAATTTGTATATCCCAGAATGCTGTGGCTGAGAATAGAAGTAAAAGTCAGAAGATTATCTATTTTAGCAGCAGAAGTGTTCTCCGTGTGTGATTTAAAAAAACTGCTAAAAAAAATTAAGAAAAATCTAGTTCAGATATGCATTTTGCAAAAAAAAATATACTTTGGGAATAAACTCTTTCCATTATAAAAAGACATTGTCCATATGTTGTTGACCAGTTCTCTTATCATTAATAATGAAAGTCAACGTGGTTTGTGTTCACATTGAAGCCTCGGCAGAGATAATGGATACATTTACACATATACTACTATGATGGAGAACAGGAAAACGTAAGCGGTAATTTATTTTTATTGATCCAACGTTATCTATGGTAATGTTTAAATTTTTACTTGAATTTATAATCGTTCTTTGAAATGTCTATTAGACTAAATGCGTTATCTCTCAAGCATCGATAAATAAAAAGCTGTAAAAATGTATCGAGACGGTTCAGATATCCTGATACGTGGAAAAAATCGTTATCTATGAAAATATTGAAATTACGAAAATAAGAATGTCTCCATTAATATTTTTCTAACGCCCAGAATAGAGGCGATGATTAATCGATACTAAATTAATGGAACTTTTCAGGATTCCCATTATTATTATTATTATTATACCATTAAGCCATTTCCCTTTCGGGGTAGGCGTGACGCAATACTTTTTCACATATATCTGTTCTAGATTTTCGAAATTTTGTGTTTTTGGCGTGCTTTCAGTTTGAAATTGTTCATTTTCTGCAGTTTTTAATTTTCAATAGCGCTAGTGAAAATATTATAGAATTTTCCCTAATTCTACCCTCGTCAGATAGAACGTTGGATCAAAAAAAAAAATTTAATGTTGAAGATGGATACTTTAGAAATGAAAAATTCTGATTAGAAGCTCTTAAGTGAAAACATGTGATAACATATGTGTCATATTTATCATACATAATAATTTTATTATTATGTTACACTTACGTTCAAAGTTCAGGACCCCCATTAACGCGAGGAATAGAACATCAGTATAAATATTCATTTTTTTCTCAGCGCACACAATGAGAGAGAACAGAAATCGAAGTTTTTCAAGAATTTCGGATATGATCTCACACGGTAAACGACTGCTGCATACACTACCTTTTATGACTTCTATTTCATGACAACATATTGTTTAGTCGTTAAAATGAAAATAGTGGAATGAGACATATTGATGATCTCAGATGTGAAAGTTTTCCTTATTTGTTAAATTTATTACGTATCGAAGCTTCAGAATTATTAAAGATCATAATACGTGTTCAATCTTGCATCACTGAGTAATCAAACACTTGAATTGATATCATTTTTTATCTTTAGAGTTAATTTTTTTAATGAGTCACGCCAAATATTGCCCAAGTAGGAAAATCATTGAACAGAAGTCTCTTTTTGTTGATCCAACATTATTTATCACGAGGCATTAACTTTCAACCAGACTTAAGAATCATTTATAGTTTGCAAGAATAATGTACTGAAATGTTATAATTAATAATATACATCTTTCAACAAATTTCTTACTTCAGAAAATCTTTAATTTAAAATTGTTTCTATCAAAATACGAATTTTTCACCAGTTGAGTTAAACGAAAAAAATGGATTTTTAACAAAATAGTTGAATCCTCAACCAATTAGATGAATTTGCAATCAATAAGGATAAATTCCGAAAAGAATAGTTGAATCTTCAACTTAAAAATATATTTTTTTCTAACAAAAATAGAATCGTCGAATTTTCAGTTTAAAAAATTAATTTTTAACAGAAAAAAAGTATTTGTGGACCAGTTAAATTCAACCGAAAAAGACGATTTTTTTCAATTTTATTTTTATAAAAAACTATTAGTTTTCTACGAAAAAAGGTACATTTTTAACAATATACATGAATTTTGTACTAAACAGTTTAATTTTCACCTTATAAAGGATGAGTTCCCAACAACAAATATAATAGTTAAATTTTCAGATAAAAAGATTAATATTTAACAAAAAAAAAATCTTTTTTGACAAAAAAGTTAAATTTTTAACTGAAGAATTGAATCTTAAAAAAAATGAATTTCTAATAAATTAGTTTAACTTTTAACAAAGTAGTTGAATTTTCAACAAAACAAGATGTTAAAAAAAATGTTGAATTTTTAAGTAAAAAAAAATAATTATCTACAAAACAGTGGAATCTTGAACCCGAATATATGATTCTTCAACAAAAAAACTTTGTTTTCTACCAAACAGTCAAATTTTCATAAAAATACTTTGGTTCTCACATAAACATTAACATTTTCAACCAAACAAGATAAATTTTCAACGAAACATGTAACATATTTGATATTTAAACCAAAAAAGACCAATTTTCAACAAAATATTTGGATCCTCAACCAAAAGAGATTAATTTATAACCAAACAGTTGTGATTTTTAACCCAGAATGTTGACATTTATACCAGAATAAATGAATTTTTAACCCAAAAAGATAAATTTCCAACGAAAAAGAATGACTTTCGTGTAATTGTATCGTATAAGAATGTTTAAATTTTCAACTAGAAAAGATCAATTTCCGATTTGCGATATCAATTTTCAACAAATAACGGAATAGTTATATTTTTAATTTAAAAATTAAGTAAATAAAGGGATAAATTGTGAAATAAAATGATGAACCTTCAAAAAATGAATTTTCAACAAACGTTTTTTAATTACTATTAATTATGAGTTTCAAGATATTTTAAAGGACTTTTGATATTTTGGGGAATTTTATAAAATTCCAAGGCAATTTCCAATTGATTTGGGTAATTTGATGAGATTTCAGAGATTTTGAAATACTTCAAAACGTTCCAAGGGAATTTAAAAAGATTCTACGGAATTTTTCTTTTTCTAAATATTAATTCCAGTACTTCTGTGATTTTTAAAGATCGATGTTTATCTGATTAGTAGCCATTTATAAAAATTTATATAATAGGGTTAAATTAGTTAAAAATGCTATTTTCAATTAATTAAGTACTTTACGTATAAGTCCTCATTCTTGAAATAAATATTTGTGTATCTCAAAATAGAATGCCTTAGTATTAGATCCGGGTTTGAGAACTTTTGAAATTTTTGTTAACCTTTCGAACGTTTAAAATTTTTTGAAATTCCTTCAAAATAATTTCAAATACATACTTTGACAAACCTTAACAATCTGTTAAGTGCGTTTCAGTCAATCAAATAATTTTGAAAGCCGGCGAAATCCCGTGAAGTTTGTTGAAATCATTTAAGTGCCTCATACATTTTCAAACCTTTTCAAATTACCTTTCGAAATATTTAGAAATAATTTCAAAATCCCTCAAATATTTTGAAATACTTTTCAATTCCCAAAAATTCTTTCAAATCCATTAAAACCTTGATAAGTTTTCTGATTTGCCCTGAAATATTTTGAAAACTATTGGAAACGCTTTAAATCTCATCAAATCTCTGAAAATCTCTTGAAATCTTCTTAAATCGGATAAAATTCATAGGTGTTATGTGAATGTCTTTGAAATTTTCTATAATTCTTCACAGTCTCTAGAAATTATTCAAAATCGCTTCAATTATTTTTTAATCATTCAAAATCATACTACTTTCATTCTAATATCTAAAATGAGTTTAAAATTCCTTAAAATTCTTGGACATTTTTTTAAACATGCTGAAGTCAATCGAAATAATCAGAAATCCCGTGAAATATTTGAAAATAATTCGAAAACATGAAAGTTTTTCAAAAAATTATATTATTTTCTGAAATCTTTTAAAATTTCCTAAAATCTTGAGAAATCTTGAAAATTGGATTATTGAAAATCCAATCAGGTTTTCAACGACAATTTATATGCTATATCTGAGATCTGAGGAAAGGGAAATAAGTACTATGGTAAAAGTGAATTTGTTTTATTTTAGATAAATATAGCCAACGGCCATGCCACGCTGAAAAAACCAGTTCTCGTCAGATCACTGAAGTTAAGCAGCGTTGGGCGCGGTTAGTACTTGGATGGGTAACCATTCGAGAATACTGTGTGCTGTTGGCATATTATGGGTGTGGTGAGCCCAAACTTGTAGTTATTTATAACTACAAGAAAACTATCCACCTAGAAACACTACCCGAATCGGGTAGTGTCACGCCTACCCTGAAAGGGAAATGGCTTAATGGTATACATTTGATTAAACTAGATAATTAATATATGCATTATGTGCGAAAATGATAGTATGGATTAATCAACTGAAGCCACATATGATTAAAAAATATATTATCTAAGGAATTCGAGGATGGTTCCAACAATGGGGGGGGGGGGGGGATTGGTCCTTTTACCCTATTAGTTTGCTTTTGAAGTTTTATAAATATAGTTTGTCTGTGTCAAAAAAGATTCTGGAGAATTGTTAAGAAAATTTGATTATTTTACAGGATGTTACAAAATATTAAGAAAAATGAAAGTCAGTTTGAATTAAATTTAGGACTTTTAGAAGCTTCCGAGAAATTTGAAAATATTTCATAAATTTTTGGGAATGCTTATAAATTTTGAAATATTTTGTATTATTTTGGAATTTATTCGAATTATTCGAAACTATTTTAGTTGAAAATTTAATCCTTGATCAAAAATTTGACTATTTTGTTGAATATTCTAATTTTTGTAAAAGATTTATGTTTCAATTAAAATTGTAATTATTTTATTTTTGGTTGAAAATTTATCTTTTTTAGTTAAAAATTCAACTGTTGTTTGGGAAAAATTTTTTTTTTTTTTTAGTTGAAAATTTAACTACTTGGTTGAAAGTTGAACTACTTTGTTAAAAATTCATTTCTCTGGTTGAAGATTCTGGATTTCAGTTGAAAATAATTTGATTGAAAATTAACTTTCTTAACTGAAAATTCAACTTATTCATTTTTGATTGTAAGTTTATCTTTTCCAGTTGAAAATTCATCAGTTTCGTAAAAAAAATTTCGTTTTTTGTAGAAAATTAATCTTTTTGGTTCAAAATTCAACAACTTGGTTAATATTCGAACTACTTGTTAAAAATTCATTTTTTAGTTTTTTTTTGTTTCAGTTAAAAATTCCTCTCTTTGGTTGAAAATTTAATTACTTTGTTAAAAATTCGTTGTTTTTTGTTTTAAAATTTATTTTCTAAATGTAGATTCAACTATTCCAGTCGAATATTGTTCAGTTTAGTTGAAAATTCATCTCCTTGAATAAAAATTGGACTATTTTGCTGAATATTCGATATTTTTGTAAAAAAATTCTTTTTTCTACAATGCAAATGTATTATTTTTAAATTCATCTTTTTTGGTAGAAAATTAATCTTCTCGGTTGAAAATTTATATTTTTGGTTAAAAGTTCAATTATTTGGTTAAAAATTAATCTATTTTGTAAAAAACTAATCTTCTCGGTTAAAATTGTATTGTTTTGATGGAAAATTCAATTTTTTGGTTAAAACATATTCTAATTTGAAGAAAATTCAACAATTTTGTGAAAAAGCCTTTTTTTTGTTGTTAAAACTTCAACGGTTTAGCTAGAAATTCATTTTTTTGGGTTGCAAATTCAACTAATTTGTTAGAAAATTCAAGGATTTGGTTGACAATTATCATTTTTTTTCGAAAAAAAAACAAAAACAATTTTGTTGAAAAGTATCCTTTTTGTTTGAAAAGTTAAAAGGTTTTGTTGAAAATTCGTCTTTTTGGTTGACTTCAACTGCGTTTTTATTTAAAAATAATATTTTTTTGGCGTGAAATATCAATTATGCTTCACAGCTTTTGTTGAGAATTCGTCTCTTTTGGTTACAAATTAATCTACTTTGCAGAAAATTCTACAGTATTGTTAAAAAGTCAATATTTTGTTTGAAGATTCTTCATTTGAGTTAAAAATTCATCACTTTCTTTGAAAATTCAACTATTTTATTGAAAAATTATTGTTCTTTACGTAAATATTTATTTTTGAACTGAAAATTTACCTATTTAATTTTTAGTGAAACATTCATATTTTTTATTAGGAGATTCAACTATTTGACTGAAAATGTATCTTTTTCAGTTGAAAATTTATGTATTTTTTAAATATTCGTTTTTTTTATAGAAAATCAATGTTCTTGGTTAAAAAATCCACCATAATTTTATGTAATCCAGAGAAATCCTATGTAATCCGGCGTAATCTTAGGTCCTCCAGACTAATTTTGTATATAGAGGTAATCCAGGGTAATCCGAAGTAATCCACATCCGCTAGACCACATTTTTAGGACTTGTTTTCCCTTTGGAGTATTCTTAAAATACTGAAAAATGATTATTTATAAAAAAAATACTGCAAAAAAGCGTTATGATACCGCAATATCATGTGAAATTCAAATTTGTCACTTACAGGGTTTTCTTTAAGGCCCATACGAGTGTCTTAAATTCAACTACTCTTGAAATTTATAATTGGTCCTTATTCTCTGATGCATTCTGAAGGATATACTAAAACAGGGGTAAAATATTCAAATATTAGATTTAGAAAAGGCTGTATTTTCCCCATTTTGAATCATTGGGAAACTTTATTTTCTTTGAGCCACCCTAAAATATAAATGCATTTTTCTAAAATATGAAGATAATTTTTTCTGCATTTGACCAAAATTGGGGGGTGAGAGCTAAGCAACTCAAAAAATGCAAAATAAGTGTCAATATATTGACCACTATGTGACTTTCAAAATGTCCTAACATCTCACAAATCCTACACGACATCCTTCCAAATTGAAGGAAATTCTTTGAAACCCTATGGAATTTCACAAATCCTGTGAAATCTCATGAAATATTTTTTGATCTTTTCCAATCCTCAAAATCCTAAGACAACTCTTGATCCTTGGAAAGTTCTTTGAAATTTATAGAAATATTATGAAATGTTCAGAAAATTTCAATATGTATTGAACCTTCAGCGGTCCTATGAAATCCTTCTACATCCCTTCAAGGTTTGGGAAATTCTTTGTAATTTCATTAAATTATTTTAAACTTCCTAAAATCCCTTACAATTTTTGAAATAATATTAAATCTCGGTCCACTTCTGTAAATATTATATACAAACTATTGGATCGATAAAATCAATAAATAAATTATTTAGTTTTGGATTTTACGGAATTTGTGTGGAAGGTGTGAGTGGAGTGTGAGGTTGGATGCCGAGGAGGTGAGTAGGGTTGTGTGGGGTGAATTGGGGACATACAAAGTAGGTTTCAGCGTGGGTATTAGGTGGGATTTACTTAAATAGGGAAAGTGAGATTAGGTTGGCAAGTAATCGGGGGAGATCGTGGTCAGGAGTCTTGGGCTTTCGAGGGGTCAAGGGTGGTTCTCGCAGAGTTAGGGGATGTTGAGGGAGAGGAAGGGGTGTCTGTAGGGACTGCGAGGAATTGAAGAAAAAGAAAAAAAGGGAAATAAAAGAAAAATTTGGCGGCTAAAGACGCCACTATTCTGCAGAGACATCTGTCGGTTGCGGAAGGTACCGCATGTAGAGGTCCCAGTTACCGGCGGCAGAGCGGAAGGTGGGAAGCGAGATTACTGGCAGTGCTGGTAGTGAAACTGACGGGGAGGGAATTTTCCACAAGCCACGACGGCCAACAGCGCGTGGCCCGGTTTCGAGCGGTGCGTCGGGGAGAGGGAGAAAGCGGAACGGTGGGAAAGAAGGGAGCGAGAAGGTAAGGGAGAGAGAGACTAGCGCAAGTGACGGGGAGGATCTCTTGAAGAGGGAGAGAGACAGCCAAGAGAGTCCGGAGAAAAGCAAGGTCGAGAGCCCGTTTAAAAAAAGCGGGATAACAATTAGGTCACACCCCCCCCCCCACCTAATGAAGGGGAAGTTGGAAAAGGAGGCTCTCGGGATGCTGTTAGGCGTGATCAGGGGGCTGAGGGAGGACGTAAGGGGGGCCAAGGAGCAGATGGAAGGCATGAGGGAGGACTTGAGAATCAGAGATGAGAAATGGGAAAAGGAGGTGAAAGAGCTGAGAGAGAGAGAGAGAGAGAGAGAGAGAGAGTGGATGGGTTAGAGAGGGAAAGAAAAGAAGTTAAAATAAAACAGATGGAAGAGGAGATTAAGGTGTGGAAAGAATGGACGGAAAAAAGGCTTGAGAAGCTGGAGGGCAGGACGGAAATGGAAATAGAGGCCGGGGTAGCGGGGACGAGATTAAAGGTATTTGGGAGAGGGTAGGCAATATGATAGAAGAGAAAGTGGGAGAGCGTAGGAATGAAAAGGTGGAGAGGGCGGATAGGGAATGGATAAGGGCAATGGAGTTGAGAATGGAGAGAAAGGAGAAGGCAGACAGGAGAAATAATATTGTGATAAGAGGGTTGAAGCTGAAGAGCGGAGAAGAAAGGGAGGGCGTGAAAGCGCTGCTACAGAGCATAGGGTGGGATAACGGCAGGGTAGGGAAAGTTTAGTTGGAGGGGAGAAAGGAGAAAGAAGTGACGGTTCTGGATTTGGAGAGCTGGGAAGAAAAGTTGGGGGTAATGCGAAATAAAAATAGGATAAAGGATAAGGAAGTTTTCATCGATCACGATTGGACAAGAGAGGAAAGAGATGTACAAAGAATGCCGTACGACAGGGCTAGGAGGGAGAGGAGTGAAGGGAGATCGGCGAAAGTAGGATATCGGAAAATAAAAATAGAAGAGAAAATGTTGGTGATGGACGAGGAGAAAGAGGTGTTGAAGGAGGTGCAGGGGAATTTGTTTCGTAGGAAGTAGGGGGGTGGGGTTAATGCAGGGTAGAGGTGTTGTGAAGGTGCTTTACTGGACCGAAGGAGGGGTAAAGAAGAAGGATGAGGAGATCTGGAGGTATATCCAGGAATTTGATGTGGTGGGGCTGGTAGAGACGTGGGTGGAAAGAAAGGAATGAGATAGAATAGAGCCAAAGCTGCCAAGAGGGTATAGGTGGAGACTCCAGAAGGCAGTCAGAGTGAAGAAGAAAGGAAGGGCTAGTGGAGAAATTATAACGGGGGTTAGAGATGGATTAGAGTAAGAAGCTCACGGAGACGAAGTAGGGGAGGGAGTGCAAATGAGGGAAGTAAAGATAGGAGGGGTAACGTGTAAGTTTGCGACAGCGTACAATAAGGATGGGATGGAAAGAATTAAAGAAAGGATGGAAGACCTGTTAGGTGAAAGAGAGGAGGGCATGGTGGTACTGGGTGGGGACTTTAACGCGAGGATGGGAAGAAGAGGGGGCAACTGGGTACGAAGAGGGAGAATACACAAATGTAGGTAAGGTGGGGGTATCGGTGATAGACTATGTAGTCATGAATATGCAAGGGTGGGAGGAGATGGAGAGATTCGCAGTAGAAGGGAGGGTAGAATCAGACCATCAGCCATTAGGGTTGTGGATAAGGGGTGAGAGCGGCGGAAGGCAAGGTGGGGAAGAAGTGTTGACAGGGGAGAGGGTTATCTGGACGAGTGAGGCGATAGAGAAGTATAAGGAGCAGTTAGGGAAGGTACGCTTCGAAGGGGAGACGGTGGAAGAGATATGGGAGGATTTAAAAGAGAAAGTGAAAGGGTGCGTGCAAAAGAAGGTATTCAAAAAGAAGAACAAAGGAATGGTGAAGCCGTGGTGTGATAGGGAATGTGAAAAGATAAAAAGGAAGGTGAAGAGGAAGTATAAGAAGTGGAAAGAGGGTACTGCGAAAAGGGAGGAGTACGTAGAAATGTGGAAGGGGTTTAGATTGATGTCTAAGAAGAAAGAACAGGAAAAGGGGAAAGAGCTGGAGGAGGAGTTAGGAAATGTTAAGACAGAGGGGCACGTCTTGAAAATAATAAGTAGGTTTAGAAAGCCTAGAGTAGGGATAAGCGAGAAAATAGGGATTGAGGAGTGGAGGGAGTTTTTTAATGAATCATTTCAGGGATCGGATTCAAGGAAGAGAAATGATGGGAGTAGAAGAACGGGGGACGCAGAGATGTAGGAGTTGAATGACGAGGAGATAGAGAAACAGATAAGGATGTTGAGAAGGTCAATATCAGCAGGGCTGGATGGAGTAGAGAACGAAGCATGGCTGTTTAGTACACAAGAGGTTAGGGAGAGGCTGAAGGAGGTAGTGAAGAAAGTATGGAGGGGAAAGGGATTCCCACGAGGGTGGAGAGAAGGGTTAATAGTGCCTCTGTATAAGAGAGGAGATAAGGATAGACAGGAAAATTATAGAGGGATTACGCTAATGAATACGGCGTATAAAGTATACGCGATGGTGGTGGCGAAGAGGCTGCGGAAGGATGTCGAGGAGAAAGGAATATTGCCGGAGACGCAGGCGGGTTTTAGGGCAGGTAGGAGTACTATCGACAATATCTACGTTCTGCAGCACGTGGTGGATAGAGAATTAGCGAAGAAGGGGTCGAGAGTGTACGCGTTTTTTGTTGATCTAAAAGGCGCGTTTCCGTCGGTTGATAGGGGGAGGTTGTGGGAGGCGATGCAGGATGGGGGAGATGAGAGAGGCCTGATCGAGAGGTTAAGGGAGATATATGAAGAGACCAAAGATAAGGTAAGAGGAGGGCAGGGGATTTCGGAGGGATTCTGGATGAATAGGGGGTTAAGACAAGGGTGTCCGCTTAGCCCAACGCTTTTTGCGATTTTAATTGCGGATATGGAAAGTAAGCTGGAGGCCGGAGCGGTAGGAGGAGTCAGGATAGAAGGGGTTAGAATTTGATCACTAGCGTATGCAGATGACATAGTGTTGTTGGCAAAAAGCGAGGAAGCCTTAAAAGAAATGATGAAGAGGTTGAGAAGATGCCTGGATAAGAACAGGTTAGAACTGAATGCGGAAAAGTCCAAGGTTATGGTGTTCAGAAAAGGAGGGGGAAGGGATAAGGGATAAGGGATAATGGAGGGGAGTGGAAGTGGAAGGGAAAGGCAGTGCAGGAAGTGAAATAGTTTGTGTACCTAGGCTTCTTGTTTCGGAGGAATGGCGGAGTGGATGGCCACATAAAAGAGAGAGTGAGGACGGCAAATGTGGTGATGAGGCAGATGTGGGGATTGGGAAAGAAGTTATTCGCAGATGATTTTTGAAGGAGAATGAAATTGTCTGACTCACTAGTGATGAGTGTGCTATTGTATGGAGTAGAGGTGTGGGTGTGGAAGGAAAGCGAAGAGGTAAATAGGACCCAGGAGAGGTATGTAAAGTGGACACTGGAGCAGGCAAGGAACACGCCTAATTATATTGTCAGGAGGGAGACGGGGAGAACGAGTGTAGGGACTCGAGCGGGGAGTCGGGCGTGTAAATATGAGGAGAAATTTTTGGAAGAGGGGGCAAGTAAGCTGGTTAGGGAGTGTTGGTGGGAGAAGGAGAACAGGCAAGGGGGTGGGAAGATGGAGGTTGAAAGAGAAAGGTATTTTAGAACGAATGAACTGCAGATGGATGAAGTGAGAAAGATGCATGAGGAAGGAAGGAAGGTATATGAGTTGGTTAAGAAGAACGGCATGGAGAGAGAGAAGACAGCAGGGGAAGAGAGAATAAGAGAAACAAGGTTTAATGGGAACTAAGTGTGGATTATGCCAAGGGCGAGAGCGCAATATTTGTGTGAGAAAGGAGAGAAAAGAAGTCAGGAGCTTATAGCGAGGTAAAGATGTGGGTGCATAGAGGGTTTTAATAGGTTCTGCCTCGGTAGGGAAAAGAGGATGTGTGAACTATGTGGGAAGGGGGAGGCAAGAGTGGAGCACTGGCTGGAGGAGTGCGTAGAGGTGGAAAGGAGTGGGATAAGCATGGAGGTGTTGATGCATTAAAGGGGGGACAAAAGGGCAGTAGCATTGGTGAAGGGAGTCTTGGGTAAGATGGTGAAGAAGAGAAGGAAAGAGGAAGAGGCATGGAGAAGGAAAGATTGTAAATAGAGGAGGAAGTAAATATAAGTGAATGTAAATATTGTAAATAGTAGATAAGTATTAGGTATAAGCCGCGGAGGCAGAGTTTGGTAATGCGAGGCAAAGCGAGAAAGTAGGGACATGCGTTCGAGGCGAGGCGAAGCGAGGAAGGCAATGCGATAAGAGCGAGCGGCGTTAGAGACAAGGTGTGGAAGGATGGTAGTTTTAAGGGTTAGTTTTGAGAAAATTCTGTAAAAAATTGAAGTGTAAGCAAGTCAATTTTTTCAGGCCGGCAGGCTAAAAAATAAACGTTTATCTATCTATAAAGAAGAATAACAATTAAATTTTAACTTTCATATTTTTAGCCTCGAAAAGTTGATATAATTATTATTTTGACGAACATAATATCGTGAATGTTTAACATCAAAAGATTGTAATTAAATGCAAAAAATTATAATTATAAAATAAAAGCGTACTTTTCAATCTTGCAAATCATTATTTTTACCCTTATTGTAATTAATATTATTGAAAAAACATGTTTTGCATTTACAAAGTAAATTCAACAGCTCTTTCGAGTCTTCACGTCCGCCTTGAAAATTACAAATATGATCCATCCCATGAATGTCATCGATTAGGTGAATTTTGCTGATAGTGCAGTGAAAAAATCAAATCAGATAAATTCGGCATTTATCTTCATAAGGGCGGTCATGGACAATTTTTTATTTTTTTTTATTAAAAATTGTGTAAGGGCGATCTATACACGTGGTCATATCGCATTGCTATATATATATGGTTGGAGTCTGGGAAATCGCCTTCTACATCTCCGATTGTACTTCTATGGTTACGTTGATTTACATCGTACACTCCAAAATTTTCCGCAAGGTGAAGGTGATTTCCTATTCTTATCCAACTCTGCATTGGATTATGAAGTCCAAGAATATGTTGATGATATGGTTCTACTTCAGAAAGATATAAAGCATAATTTCGATTTTGTTCTATTTTTATATAATAGAAATAGGTGTAAAGTATTGGATTAGGCTGCAGGAACCAGGGTACATGCTCGCGGGGGCAGCGTCCGATAATTCCTTGATAAATAGAGCCGTCCCACATTGTTACGCGAACAGTGTTAGCATCGATATGAGGAAAATTGACAGTTCCTCTAATTCCACCTGCACCTAATTGTGTGAAAAAAAATTAACATTCATTTATGAGGATTTTGTACACTATTAACCTAAACTTTTAGTTATTTTGAGCAACAAAAGGTCAACAAAGAACGTACTATACACTCATAAAACGGAAACTATATTTTCCGGAGTAGGGAAGACAGGGGAGAGATGAGAGAGATTTTCGTGTTTTGATTCAAGTACTAGTTCTAAGTTTGTCGTATAGTTGAGTGTATACTTTAAGTAATGAATAGTATAAACAATAGAGTAGGCTTGGATGGGATGGAAAGAACAATTGCGATAAACAATGCATGTAGGGGAGCGAAATATTTTATGTGTACACTAGAGTAATTTTTTCCCCCCTTTTTTTAATTTAACTTAGCACTCCTTCAAATTGTTCCCTTTGCCGAGAGAATGACCTCTGATTTTTTTCAGATAAAAAAAAAATATTTAGAGGTCGCTCAAGGCCATTTTAGGGAAAAAATGCTCATTCCTAATTGAATTGACGCTATTCATTTGTTATTTATTTCTGACGCGTATGAATTGTGTTGTTGACAATTCAATATTGCACTCAGATTTTTACAATAACATTCGAAGGTCGCTCAAGGCCATTGCAGGGCAAAAATGGCCATTCTTAATTATATTGACGCTATTTATTGATTACTAATTTATGATGGGTATGCATTTTGTTCTTTACAAGTCAATATTGCACTCAGATTTTCTTCAGATTTTGACAGTGATACTTGAAGGTGGTTCAAGGTCATTTTCTTAATAAAATGTTGATTCAATGAAACTTCCTCTAGTTCTTCTTCTATGCAGACGCAGTGCCAATTTATTAAGTTCGCAAAAAAAATTACTCAAGTTGTTTGATAAATGTTTGTCCCATTATTTGAAGGACATTCAAGGTCACTTCGCAAAAAATGAGCTTTTTGTAAATTGTGATAATCAGAAAACAGTGCTAACACTTGCACACAAGATGGTAATTTATCGCGAACGAAGTTTTCCTCTTTCTTTTCTGGAAGGTAAATCATTACCCATTCTTCTGTACTTATGATAATTAATTCTTCGTAATTACAATTTAAAAACGAAACTTGATCATATAATAATGAAGCTGCGATATCCTACTATTTTAAACGTTTTCTATTTTTAATTAAAAGAAAAATAAAAAAAAATAACTGCCATGAAAAAGAAAATTTGTTTGAATGACCATTTTTCACAAAATGACTTCGAATGACCTTGAAGTAATATGACACGCAGTTATCAAATCATTAGACTAATTTTTCGCCGCAATGAATAAATTGACACTGTTTCTCAAAAAAGAACTAGAGAAAATTTAATTGAATCGACATTTTATTAAGAAAATGACCTTGAGCCACCCTTCAGTGTCATTGTAAAAGTCTGAAACAAATCTGAGTGCAATATTGACTTGTAAAGAACAAAATTCATACGCATCAGGAATCAATAATCGATCAATAGCGTCAATTTAATTAGGAATGGCTTTTTCACCCCAAAATGACCTTGAGCGACCTTTGAATGTTATTGTCAAAATCTGAAAAATATCTGAGTGCAATATTGACTTACAAGGAACAAAATTCATACGCATCAGAAATGACGAATCAATCAATAGCGTCAGTTTAATTAAGAATAGCTATTTTTTCCTCAAAGTGGCCTTGAGCAACCTTGGAATGTTATTATAAAACTATTTAAAAACTTGAAGTGCAATATTAAATTGTAAGAATTAAAATTTATGCGCGCCAGAAATAATGGATCAATAAATAGCGTCAATTTGATTCAGAATAGCTATTTTTGCCCTCCAATGGCCTTGAGCGACCTTTGAATGTTATTGTAAAAATCTGACAAAAATCTGAGTGCAATATTGAATTGTGGAGAACACAGTCCATATGCGCCAGAAATTAATAATCATTAAATAGCGTTATTTTAATTAAAAATGACCATTTTTGCCCTAAAATGGCCTTGAGCGACCTTTCAATGTTATTGGAAAAATCTGAAAAAATCGGAGTGCAATATTGAACTGTAAAGAACACAATTCATACGCGCCAGGAATGAATAATAAATGAATTGCGTCAATTCGATTATGAATGAGCTTTTTTGTCCTAAATTGACAAATCAGTGGCAGTTTTCTCGGCAAAAGGAACAATTTTTAGGGGTGCCAAGTTGAGTTTAAAAAAAATAAAAATAATTCACCCTAGTGTACACTAAACAAAGAAGAAGGGAAGCGACAGACCAGTGATAGGTAATTGAGAATGAAAAAACAAACAAGCATGTCAAAGAATTCAAATTTGTATATCCCAGATTGCTGTGGGTTAGAATAAAAGTAAAAAACAGAAGATTATCTATGTCCGCAGCAGAAGTGTTCTCCGCGTGTGATTTAAGAAAACCGTTTGGAAAAAATTAAGAAAAATCTAGTTCAGATATGCATTTTGCACAAAAAACTATACTTTAGAA
Organism: Andricus curvator; assembly: GCA_932195095.1. Classification (NCBI taxonomy): domain Eukaryota; kingdom Metazoa; phylum Arthropoda; class Insecta; order Hymenoptera; family Cynipidae; genus Andricus; species Andricus curvator. The sequence goes on from CAKNYM010050921.1 coordinate 70,743, forward strand.
AAGACACTTTTCATTATGAAAACACACTGTTCATATGTTGTTGATCAGTTCTCTTATTAATAATAATGAAGGTCAACGTGATTTGTGTTCACATTGAAGCGTCGGCAGAGATAATGGATACATTTACACATATACTACTATGATGAAGAACAGGAAAACGTAAGCAGTAATTTATTTTTATTCTTCCAACTTTATCTATGGTAATGTTTAAATTTTTACTTGAATTTATAATCGTTCTTGAAAATGTCTATTAGACTAAATGCGTTATCTCTCAAGCATCGATAAATAAAAAGCTGTAAAAATGTATCGAGATGGTTCAGATATCGTGATACGTGAAAAAAATCGTTATCTAGGAAAATATTGAAATTACGAAAATAAGAATGTCTTCATGAATATTTTTCTAACGCCCAGAATAGAGGCGATGATTAATCGATACTTAATTAATGGAACTTTCCAGGATTCTCATGCAATACTTTGTCACATATATCTGTTCTAGATTTTCAAAATTTTATGTTTTTGGCGTGCTTTTGATTTGAAATTCTCCAGTTTTTGCAGTTTTCAGTTTTCAGTAGCGCTAGTGGAAATATTATAGAATTTTCCGTAATTCTCGCCTCATCAGATATAACGTTGGACTAAAAAAAACTTTAATGTTAAAAATGGATACTTTAGAAATTAACAATTCTGATAAGAAGCTCTTAAGTAAAACCATGTGATAAATATGTGTCATATTTATCATACATAACAATTTTAATATTATGTTACACTTACTTTCAAAGTGCAGGACCCCCATTAACGCAAGGAATAGAACTTCAGTATAAATATTCATTTTGTTTTCTTGGCACACACAATGAAAGAGAACAGAAATGGAACTTTTTCGAGAATTTCGTATATGATCTGACAGGGTAAACGAATGCTGCATATACTATCTTTTATGACTTCTACTACATAACAACTTATTGTTTATTCGTTAAAAGGAAAATAGTGGAATGAGATCAGAATTATTAAAGATCATAATACGTGTTCAATATCGCATCATTGAGAAATCAAACACTTGAATTGACATCATTTTTTATCTTTAAAGTTATTTTTATTTTTTAACATGCCACGCCAAATATTGCCCTATTAGGAAAATCCCTGAGCAGGAGTCTTTTTTTGTTGATTCAACATTATTTCTCACAATCTTTCAACATATTTTTAAATTCAGAAAATCTTTAATTTAAAATGATGTCTTTCATCAGATTTTAATTTGAAAATGTTCATCGTCAGTCTCCTACATTTATTTCGTACATTATTATATTTAAAAATCTGATCGCACAAAACCTTTTTTTTCAAGTCAGGTAAATTTTCAACCAAGAAATGTGACTTTTCTAACATGAAAGATGAACTTTCTACCAGAAGCCGAATTTTGAAGCAGTTGAGTTAAAAGAAAAAAATTGATTTTTAACGACATGGTTGAATCCTCAACCAATTAGAAGAATTTACGATGAATAAAGATAAATTTCAAAACAAATATTTCAATTTTTAACTACAAAATATATTTCTTAATCAAAAATAGAATCGTCGAATTTTCAGTTTCAAAAATTAATTTTCAACAGAAAAAAACGTATTTTTGACCAGTTGAGTTTAAGCGAAAAAGACGATTTCTTCAAACAATAGTTGAATCTTCAGCCAGAATGAGGAAATTTTCACGTAAAAACTATGTTTTCTCAGAAATACGATAAATTTTTAACAATATACATGAATTTGGTACTAAACAGTAGTTGAATTTTCAACAAAACAAGATGATTCTTTAATTCTATTGTGAAATTCTTAACTAAAAGAATGGATTTTTTGCCAAAAAAGTGAAATTGCTACCAAAACAAACAAATTTGTAAGAAAGTAAATCGAGGTTGAAAAAAATGTTGAATTTTCAAGTGAAACAAAAATAATTATCTACAAAACAGTGGAATTTTCAACCCGAATATAAGATTTTTCCACAAAAAAACTTTATTTTCTACGAAACAGTCAAATTTTCATTAAGATACTTTTGTTTTCACATAAACATTTAAATTTTCAACCAAAAATATGAATTAAAAAAAATGAATTTTGAACCAACTAGTTGATTTTTCAACCAGAAAAGACGAATTTTCAACACACTATTTGCATCCTCAACCAAAAGAGATTAATTTTCAACCAAACAGTTCTGATTTTTAACCCAAGAGGTTGACATTTCTACCAGAATAAATGCATTTTTTACCTAAGAGTCCCATGGAAATTTTTAAAAATATTTTGCAATCCCTAGAAACCTTTGAAATTCCTTAAAATTTTTAGAAATCACTTGAAATTCTGCGAAATCTTTAGAAATAACGTTAAAACTTGTGAAATCCCGAACATATTTTTTAATACTTTGACAAATCGTTGAAATCTTTTTAAATAATTTAATGTATCTAGGAATCTTCTGAAATCCCTTAAAATATTCTTTAACAACTGAAATCGTTTCATAGGTCATGAAATCTTCAAATATTTTTGGAAACTTTTCGAAATCTTCTGAAATACTTTGAAAAATCGTTAAAATCTTTTGAAATACTTTAAGGTCTCTAGGAATCTCTTAAAATCCCTTAAAATATTTTAAAATACTTATAAAATCCCTCAAATATTTTGGAATGCTTTTCAATTCCCAAAAATTCTTTCAAATCCATTAAAACCTTTACAAGTTTTGTGATTTGCCCTGAAATATTTTGAAAACCATTGGAAACGCTTTAAATCTTATCAAATCTCTGAAAATCTTCTTAAATTGGATGAAATTCATAGATGTTATGTGAATGTGTTTAAAATTTCGTCACATACGTTTTCTTTGAGGACCAATACGATTTTCTTGAATTCAGCTATAACTAAAAGTCATGATTGCTCCTTATTCCCTGAAGCATTCTGAACAATATACTGAAACAGGGAATTATTTGTAACATATTATCGTTTACAAATATTAGGTTTAGAAAAAGCTGCATTTTCCCCATTTTGAATCAATGGGAAACTTGATTGTCTCCGAGTTACCCTAAAATATAAATGCATTTTTCTAAAATTTCAAGATAATTTTTGTGGGCAATTGACCAAAATTGGGGGGTGAGAGCTAAGAAACTCAAAAAATGCAAAATAAGGGTCAGTATATTGACCACTACGTGACCTTTAAAACATCCTCACATCTCAAAAATCCTACACGAAATCCTTCAAAATTGAAGGAAATTCTTTAAAACCCCATGGAATTTCACAAATCCTGTGAGGTCCTATAAAATCTTTCAAAATCATTGTAAGGTTTGGGAAATTCTTTGCAATTTCATTAAATTAATTCAAACGTCCTCAAATCCCTTGAAATTTTTGAAATAATATTAAATCTCAGTTCACTTCTGTAAATATTATATACAAACTAGTGGAGGGATTAAATAAATAAAATAATTATATAGTTTTGATGATTATTTATTTGTTAAATTAATTATAATACAAAAAAGAATAACAATTAAATTTCAATTTTCATATTCTAAGCTTCGAAAAGTAGATATACTTATTATTTTGACAAACGTAATATCGTAAATGTGTGACATCAGAAGATTGTAATTAAACGCAAAAAATTATAATTATAAAATGAGAGCGTACTTCTCAATCTAGCAAATCATTATTTTCACCCTTATTGTAATTAATATTAATAGAAAAAACATTTTTTGCATTCACAAAATAAATTTAACAGCTCTTTCGTATCGTCACGTCCGCCTTGATAATTACAAGTATGATCCATACCACGAATCTCATCCATTGGGTGCATTTTGCTTACAGTGCAGTGAAAAAATCAAATCAGATGAATTCGACATTTATCTTCATAAGGGTGGTCATTGAAAGTCATATCCCTTGATCAAAAATTGTGTAAGGGTGATCTATACACTCGGTCATATTGCATTGCTATATATACATGGTTGCGGTCTGGGAAATCGCCTTCTACATCTCCGATTGTACTTCTATGGTTATGTTGATTTACATTGTACACTCCAAAATTTTCCGCAAGGTGGAGGCGATTTCCTATTCTTATCCAACTCTGCATTGGATTATGAAGACCAGGAATATGTTGATGATATGGTTCTACTTCAGAAAGATATAAAGCATAAGTTCGATTCCGTTCCGTTTTTATATAATAGAAATAGGTATAAAGCAATGGATTAGGCTGCAGGAACCAGGGTACATGCTGACGGGGGCAGCGTCCGATAATTCCTTGATAAATAGAGCCGTCCCACATTGTTACGCGAACAGTGTTAGCATCGATGTGGGGCAAATTGGCAGTTCCTCTTATTCCACCTGCACCTAATTTTGTAGAAAAAAATTAGCACTTATTAATGAGGATTTTGTACACTATTAACTTAAACTTTTTGAAATTTAGCAACCGAAGGTCAACAAAGAACATACTATGCACTCACAAAACGAAATCTATATTTTACGGAGTAGGGAAGACCGGGGAGGGATGGGACAAATTTTTGTGTTTTGATTGAAGTAAGGGAGCGAAATATTTTATGTGTACACTGAACAAAGAAGAAGGGATGCGACAGAGGAGTGATAGGTAATGGAGAGTCAAAAAACGAACTCGAACTATGGTCAGGAGTAGATATTGAATCATATGATAGCCAAGAAATATTTATGATTATGAATGATTGCTGTGGGTTAGAATAAAAGTAAAAGTCAGAAGATTATCTATTTTCGTAGCAGAATTGTTCTCCGCGTGTGATTTAAGAAAACCGTTTGGAACAAATGAAGCAAAATCTAGTTCAGATATGCATTTTGCACAAAAAACTATACTTTGGAAAAGACACTTTCCATTATAAAAACACATTGTTCATATGTTGTTGAACAGTTCTTTTATTAATAATAATGAAGGTCAACGTGATTTGTTTTCACACTGAAGCCTCGGCAGAGATAACGGATACATTCGAACTCGAACTATGGTCTGGAGTAGATATTGAATCATATGATAGCCAACAAATTTTTCTGATTATGAATGAGAAAGAAAAAAAGCATGTCAAGAATGTAAATTTGTTTATCTCAGATTTCTGTCGGTGAGAATAGAAGTAAAAGCCAGAAGATTATCTATTTTCGCAGCAGAAGTGTTCTCCGCCTGTGATTTAAGAAAACCGTTTGGAAAAAATGAAGAAAAATCTAGTTCAGATATGCATTTTGCACAAAAAACTAAACTTTTGAAAAGACACTTTCCATTATAAAAACACATTGTTCATATGTTGCTGATCAGTTGTCTTATTAATAATAATGAAGGTCAACGTGATTTGTGTTTACAACATTGAAGTGTCGGCAGAGATCATGCATACATTTACACATATACTACTATGATGAAGAACAGGAAACCTGAGCGGTAATTTATTTTTATGGATCCAACGTTATCTATGCTAAAGTTTAAAATTTTACTTGAATTTATCATCGTTCTTGAAAATCTCTATCAAACTAAATGCGTTATCTCTCAGGCATTGTTAAATAAAACTTGTAAAAATGTATGGAGACGGTTCAGATATCATGATACGTGAAAAAAATCGTTATCTATGAAAATATTGAAATTACAAAAATGAGAATGTCTTCGTGAACATTTGTCTAACGCCAAGAATAGAGACGATGATTAATGGATACTAAATTAATGGAACTTTCCAGGATTCTCATGCAATACTTTTTCACATATATCTGTTCTAGATTTTCAAAATTTTGTGTTTTTGGCGTGCTTTCAGTTTGAAATTGTTCAGTTTTTGCAATTTTTAATTTCCAATAGCGCTAGTGGAAATATTATAGAATTTTCCGTAATTCTAGCTTCTTCAGATATAACGTTGGACCCAAAAAAAAACTTGAATGTTAAAGAAGGATACTTTAGAAATGAACAATTCTGCTTAGGAGCTCTTAAGTAAACACATGTGATAACATATGTGTCATATTTATCATACATAATAATTTTAATATTATGTTGCACTTACTTTTAAAGTGCAGGACCCACATTAACGCAAGGAATAGAACTTCAGTATAAATATTCATTTTTTTTTTAGCACACACTATGAAAGAGAAGAGAAATGGAACTTTTTCAAGAATTTCATATATGATCTGACACGGTAATAGACTGCTGCATACACTACCTTTTATAACTTCCACTATATAACAACTTAATGAGATAACGTTAATGAGATAACGTCAATGGGATAATAATTAATGCAAGTTGAAAAACAGCCTCTATTTGAGGTTTTAGTTAGGAACAGATAATAAATATTAATATTAATTCAAACAAAAAGTCTCTCAGTAACCACTTCAAGAAAAATTTATATTTAATATGATCTCTATAGAACATTTGAAGAATATTTCCAGAAACTGTTTTATTTCAGGAAAATGTATTTAGAAAAAGAAAGAGATTGTCTGAAAGATTTTTTTCTCATTTTTTTGTTTATTATGTATTCACAACAAAACTATAATAAATTACTTAAAAAATTATGTTTGTTAACACGCACTAATTATTACCTCACTAAGTGAAAAAATGACAAAAAGTGGAAAATTTGAGAAAAAACGGTAAATATCTAACACAAATATAGGAATATAATTACAAACAGTAATTACATATGTGTTCAAACAATTATTTTTATCAAGTTTAATTAATTTTTACCTCGCTTCAATTGAAAAGCGAACAAAAAGTTTAATATTTTAGAAAAAACGGCAACTTTCTATCATTCAGATAATATTATTCAAAATAATAATAAATTGTTCGAACAATGACGTTTGTTAACTTGAAATAATTATTACCTCCCTCTGAGTTAAAAGTTGACAAGTGGAGAATTTCCGAAAAAGCCGCATCTAGCATAACTATAGAAGAAGATAGTTATAAATAATAATAATTTGCTCATAAAATTAAAAAATCATTATTATCAGTAGAAAGTATTGTTGTATGTATTAGAAACAATCTGTATTAAAAAAACCGTGAAAAAATCATAATTAGCCCCCGAAACTCGCAAAACTCAATTTTTTACTTATGGGGTTTTTTTGGGACCCTATGAAACAGACTTATGGGGTTGATGTTTTAAAAATAAATTTTGGTTCATATTTTATGGCTAATTGTAAAGAGAAATTTTGAGTTTTTATCCGATTTACCTGATATTGACGATTCTGAATCAAATGTACAAAAATGTCTTTTTTGCTCATGGGAAATGCGTGCTAAACTTTACGGGCCTGCGAAACCTCTAAATATCATTAAAAAAAACATTTATTTTGTTGTGGATTTGAACAAATGTGTCATTCTTGACTGTTGAAAACATTTTTTTTTTTCACGTAACATTTTTTAGATTTATTTCTAAAAAGATGACGACTCATCACCATAGTTGAATAATGACTATTGTTATAAATAATATTATCAAAAATTATTCAATTTTGTTGTTTATCTGTAGACGACACTTCTCCTACAAATTTAACCAAATTTAAACTGTTTCAGAAATGATTTTCAACTGCAAAATATTGTTAAAAATAAATCAATTCAATTGTTCAGAACAAATATATTTGCAAAATGTCCAAATTTATCATTTTTTCCTAGAAAGAAGTGTTTTTTCAGCAAATATTCTTGGAAGTAACTTCATATTGATACTCTACCAAGATTTTCGGCTGATAATTATATTGACGATTGTAACAAACAAATGTCCTAATTGAATAATTTTACTTAGAAAAAAGTTATTTGTTTCAGCAAATCTTCTTGAAAGCTTAGCTTAGTAATCTAATTGACAATTGTTATAAATAAGCGATTAAAAAAATGTTCCAATTGAACGGGTTTTTCTGGGAAAAAGTCAATTTTCTATTAAATGTTCTTGTGAGTAAAATAATATATATTAATATTCCATCAAGCTATATTGTTGACAAGTAAAGAAATAATTATTATAAACAAATTAAATAATTGATATTGATATTGAATGGATTTGTTAGACTAATAATAAAACTTACTGAAAATTACGAAACAAGAGGGAGGTTTCAAAAATCGTCCAAAAAAGCTTTACTAATTTACGGACTATCCCTATGAATAACTGGCATATTCGACTCGAAATTTTTTTGTAATCATCTATAGAAATTTAGTGTAAAGAAATAAATTTGAAAAAGGGTGGTAAATTCTGCTGGAAAAGCTGACAGCAGCAGGGCAGAGCAGCAAGAGGGCAACATGGTTGCTCCCAACCTTCCACCCTCTCTCTTACTCGTACACTATTGTCAGAAATTATCTAAACGGCTAGAATTTCGTTTAAAAGGAGAGCTTTTTTTTAATAATCGATCCAGATACTCTCTTGATTAAACCATTCGAAGACAGAAGCATCCAAAAGCACATCAATATTTTGCAACTATGTATGCATAAGCAAAACACTTCGTAAAAAACCACTTCAAGTGGAAAGCACGCACTTTTGCGTATAGCGCATAATGCATGCGACGCAATTTCATAACCAGACATACGAAGAATTTATTTAACAGAAAATCACTCACTTTTATAAATATCTATAAAGACTATGCGGTATGAATTTCAGAATTCTAACTACAATTTTCCTAGGTCATGCCACAAGTTGAAGTCTGGGTACGAAATTCGAGAAATTCTCACATTTTTTAAAAAACATCCCACCTTGTATATTCTTCTTAAAAACTCAAGAACATCTCCATTAGGGGTCATTCGAAGCAGAATTCTGTAAGATTTCCAAAAGCTTTTTTTTAGAAAAGTTGCTCTCTGTTCTTTCAATGATTAATCAGATTAACGGAAACGAGAAAGAAATGTTGCTGTTACATGCTGAAATAAATGTCTTTCCTGCTTACGTGCTTTAAACGTTTGCGGGCCGTTGAGCATCTCGTTTAAAAGGAGAGCTTTCTCTTGAATAATCGATCCAGATACTCTGTCTCTCTCTTGATTAAACCATTCGAAGACAGAAGCATCCAAAAGCACATCAATATTTTGCAACTATGTATGCATAAGGAAAAACTTCCTAAAAAAAAACTTCAAGTGGAAAGCACGCAATTTTGCGTATAGCGCATAATGCATGCGACGCAGTTTCATAACCAGACATACGAAGAAGTTATTTAACAGAAAATCACTCACTTTTATAAATAGCTATAAAGACTATGTGGTATGAATTTCAGAATTCTAAGTAAAATTTTCCTAGCTCATACCACAAGTTGAAGTCGAGGTACGAAAATCGAGAAATTCTCGCATTCAAAAAAACATTCTCACCTGGTATATTCTTCTTAAAAAGTTAAGAACATCTCCATTAGGGGTCATTCGAAGCCGAATTCTGTAAGATTTTCAGAAGTTTTTTTTTTAAAGTTACTCTCTGTTCTTTCAATGATTAATCAAATTAACGGAAACAAGAAAGAAATTTTGCTGTTACATGTTAAAATAAATGTGTTTTCTGCTCACGTGCTTTAAACGTTTGCGGGATGTTGAGCATCTCGTTTAAAAGGAGAGCTTTCTCTTGCATAATCGATCCAGAGACTCTGTCTCTCTCTTCATTAAACCATTCAAAGACAGAAGCATCCAAAAGCACATCAATATTTTGCAACTATGTATGCATAAGCAAAACAGTTCGTAAAAGAACACTTCAAGTGGAAAGCACGCACTTTTGCGTATAGCGCATAATGCCTGCGACGCAGTTTCATAACCAGACATACGAAGAAGTTACTTAACAGAAAATTACTCACTTTTATAAATATCTATAAAAACTATGTGGTATAAATTTCAGAATTCTGCTACAATTTTCCTAGGCCATGCCACAAGTTAAAGTCGAGGTACGAAATTCAAAAAATTCTCGCATTTTTTGAAAAACATCCCACCTGGTATATTCTTCTTAAAAAGTCAAGAACATTTCCATTAGTGGTCATTCGAAGCAGAATTCTGTAAGATTTTCGAAAGTTTTTTTTAGAAAAGTTGCTCTCTGTTTTTTTAATGATTAATCAAATTTCAAAAACAGTAGTGATTTTTCGTACCGTGTGTGCTAGCTTTGTGGATAATTTCAGACCTTAGTGTACTTGTGGCCACAATTTCACCTTGCTCCTTCTGTTACACGAAATATCAGTAGCCCTCGTGGTAACTAGTTTCTGAGCAGGTCACCCCAATTAACGTTTCCACATACAGCAAGTCCGCGCTACCCGCACCTTCGTTTGCTCACACCCACACACACCTCTTGCTGCTTGGCACCGCGTCTCGTAGAAACTTATAATTGCAAAAGGAGCCGGCAATTATAATTGCCTCTGCCCCGTCCAAACGGAGATGGTTCTTACCATCTAGAAGCCCTAGCTCGAACCATGAATGCCCCACTTGCTAGGCGTACGTAGGTGTTCTCAAATACTTGCACATTTGTGCAAGCATATTATTCTAATTTCAAAATTTTTAAAGAAATTTCGCTTTCTTTTGCTCGACGGGAAAGATAACAGTTTAAGGCCATTAATTCCAAACGTAAACAGTCAGGGGCGTATGAACCGTTTCCGGTAAATTTTACTGCATGGTCAAAAATATTTTGAACATTGTTTTTCTCATACAAAGACAAGGGTAGACTGAATATTTAACGGAAACGAGAAAGAAAATTTGCTGTTACACGTTGAAATAAATGTGTTTCCTGCATACGCACTTTAAACGTTTGCGGGCCGTTGAGCATCTCGTTTGAACGGAGAGCTTTCTCTTAAATAATCGGTCCAGATACTTTGTCTCTCTCTTGATTAAACCATTTGAAGATAACAGCATCCAAAAGCACACCAATATTTTGCAACTATGTATGCAGAAGCAAAACACTTCGTAAAAAACACTTTATGTGGGAAGCACGCACTTTTGCGCACAGCGCATAATCCACGCGACGCAGTTCCATAACCAGACACACGAAGAAGTTCTTTAACAGAAAATCACTCACTTTTATAATTATCAGATTAACTGTCCACGAAAAACACAGTTTTCACAATTTCGTCAACTAAATAGCTGAATTGTAAATGAAAAATATAATAATTGATATTTCTACCAAAACAGATTTTATTTCCAAATAAAAAAAGTTGAATTCAAGAAAAAAAGACGAATTTTCCACAAACTACTTCAATCTTTAATCAAAAATACGAATTTTCAACAAAAGAGTATAGTAGACTTTTGAATTGATTTTCTTCCGATGAAAACAAATTTTTAACAAAATACAGTTGCAAGCCAAGAAGATAAATTTTCAAGCTGAAAGATTAACCAAAAAATAATGTTTTTTTCTCAAAAATAGTTAAATTTACAAACAAAGAGATGAGTTTTCAACTAAAATGATAAATCTTCAACGAAAAAATGATTTTGAACAAAATTGTTGAATATTCTATAAAGTAGATGAACTTTGAAAGGTATAGTAAAATTTACAACCAAGAGCATGAACTTTCCGCCAAAAAGATTAATTTTTTACTGGAAAAGACAAATTTCCAACAAAATACATACATTTTCAACTACATAAAAATTAGAAATTTTCCACCCAAATTGTTGATTATTCCACTAAAAAATATACATTTTCCACAAAAAAGGGAACCGTTACATTTGTAGTTCAAAAATTAGATTTCAGCGCCACAAAAAAATTCAACAAGATACCTTAATTTTCATCTGCAGAAATGAATATTCAACTGAAATAATGAATTGTTGAATTTTTTACAAAGTGGATGAACTTTGAAACATATCGTTAAATTTTCAAACAAAAACATGAACTATCCAAGAAGTATTATTTTGTACCGAAAAAACGAATTTTCAACAAAAGGCATGCATTTTTAACTAAAAATAAGAAATTTTCTACCAAATAGTTCATTTTATAACTAGAAAATATATATATTTCACCCAATATTTGCATTCGAATAAATGAATGTTCAGCTAAAATGATGAATATTTAAATAGAACAGTTTAATTTTTTGTTAAAATGTACATTTTTAACCAAAAATCAAGAGGATTTTGACAAAATAGTTAAATTTTCAACTAAAGAAATTAATTCTTAGCAAAAATTATAAATCTTCAACCGAAAACTAACTTTTTTACTTGATTGTTAAATTTTCTACAAAGTAAATAAAAACAAAAGATGAATTCAACCAAAAAAGACGAATTTTCAACCTAATAGTTGAATCGTCAACAAAAAAAGGCGAATCTTCAACAGAATTGTTGACTTTGAAAATATTTCTCTACTGAATAAAAACGAAGTTTCAACAAAATACATGAATTTTCAACCCTAAAACATACATTTTCAACAAAGAAGATTGATTTTCAACCAAAAAACAAACAAATGGTTGAGTTTTGCACTCAAAAAGATAAATTTACATTGAAAAATAGAATGGACTCATTTTTAGTTGAAAAATAAATTTTTGGTAGAAAAACAACGGGTTTTTAAGAGGACAGTTGAATTTTCAACCAAAGAGATAAATATTTATGACTAAATTGATCAAGCCTAAACCCAAAAAATGAGTTTTTAAGAAAATTATTGAATTTTCTGCGAAGTAGACAAAATTTTAAATATATAGTTGAATTTTCAACCAAAAATATCATCTAACAACCAAGATTACTTTTTTACCGAGAAATACTAATTTTCAACGAAAAAAAAAATTTTCAACAAAACTGTTACATTTTCTGCAAGGTAGATTAATTTTTCAACAAAATTGGTAAATTCCTAATGAAGAATTCATTAGTTAATATTTCAACCAGAATAGATTTGAAAAAAAATAAAAAATCGTTGAATTCCATAAAAAATACGAATTTTTGAAAAAATAGTTGAATCCTCAACCAAAAGACGGAAAAACACGTGAGGGTAAAGTTGACTTTTTAATTATTTTTCCATCGATGATTTTTGTTGGAAAAAAAATTGACCAAAAAAATGTTTTTTTTTTTTAACATATCAACTATTATATTTTTCTTTGAGGTAAAATCGTATGTTACAGTGCGATACCATCAGACTTAATCTTTATTTTCCTGGAAAAGTATAATCTGCTTATAACACTTTTTTATTCTTATTGAGACGATTTTAAAATCCCGTGAAATTTTAACCTCTAAATTCTTAAATGATTCAATCGGAATTGGTTAATTTCTGATTGAATTCAGTTTCTTTTAATTAGGCATTTCAATATCTCAGGAGAATGTTTTTATTTTTTCTTCAAACTGAAAATTGAACTTTTTATAGCGATCCGCAGTTGAGCCGGTTAGAAAATTTTTTTTTTTAGGAGTGGACTTTTGTCTTTAACTGGTGATTTTTACTTTACAAAATGTTTTTTCGCTCTCCTGAAAAAAAAAAATATTCCAAACAGAATGAACCTATAGTTATTGCAGTTTTACTTTTTCATAATAATTCACTAATTAGGATATGATTTTCAACATGATTTTTTATTCGAAAATTCATATATTTTTTTTTAAATTTGTCTTTTTAGGCAAAAAATTTATCTTTAGTGTTGGAAATTCATGTTTTTGGTTGAAAATTCAACTTTTTGGTGAAAATTTCTCTTTTTGGTTTGAAAATTCCACTATTTTTGTAGAAAATTAATTTCTTTGGTGAAAAATTTAACTATTTTGCTGAAGATTCATCTTTTTCGGTAGAAAATTAATCTTCTTGGTTGAAAATTCATGTTTTTGAATAAAAATTCAATCATTTGGTTAAAAATAAATCTACCTTGAGAAAAATTCAACAATTTTGAGAAAAATAAATTTTTTGGATGAAAATTAAATTATTTGGTTAGAAATTAATCTACGTTATGAAAAATTCTAGAATTTTGAGAAAAAGTTCAGTTTTTGGTTGAAAGTTCACCTCTTTTGTTTTTTAATTCATGTATTTTGTTGAAAATGTGTCCTTTTTTAGTAGGAAATTAATCTTCTTAGTTGAAAATTCACGTTTTTGGATGGAAAATCAATTATCTGGTGTAAATTATTCTACGCTGTAAGAAATTTAACAATTTCAAAAAAAAGTTTTTTTTGTTGCTAAAAACTGATCTTTTTAGGTTGAAAATTTAACTATTCTGGTAGCAGCTTCGTTCCTTTTGCTACAAATGTATATTTTTATATTATTTATTGTATATTTATTCATTTCAGTTTCTTGAAATTCATTTTTTCGGTTGAAGATTCTTGATTTTATATAAAAATTTAACTATTTTCCTGAAAATTCGTTTTTTTTGGGGTAAAAATTAATTTCTTCAACCGACAATTTAACTGTTCCATTTTTTGGTGAAAATTTGTTTTCCTTGGTTGAAACCTAAATCAATTTGTTGAAATTTCAGTTTCTTTTTAGATAATTAAGATTCTTACTTAAAAATTCATCTGTTTACTTGAAAATTCAACTATTTGTTTGAAAATTCATGCATTTTGTAAAATTTAATTTTCTTTGTTGAAAATTGAACTATCTTGTTTTTGAAATTTGATACATTTCGACATGAAATCTTACAAGTTTAATATTAAATTCAAAATGGTACCTGAATGTAATTAGAAATTCATCTATTAGGTTTGAAATTGAAAATTCAGTTCAAAAATCGAGTTTTATTTCCAAAATTTTTTTGTTTTTTAATTGAGAACGTAAAAATTCCATTTTTGGTTACAATAGTATATTTTTTACTTGAAAATTCATATATTTTGTTGAAAATTTGTCTCTTTAGATAAAAAAATTAATCTTTTGCGTTGGGAATTCACGTTTCTGGTTGAAAATTCAACTTTTTAGTGAAAAATTAATCTACTTTGTAGGAAATTCCATAATTTTAGTAAAAAGTCGATTTTTTGTTTGAAAATTCGACTGTTTTCTTGAAAATTTTTCTTTTTGGGTTGAAAATTCCACTATTTTTGTAGAAAATTAATTTAATGGTTAAAAATTTAACTATTTTGCTGGAGACTCGTCTTTTTCGATAGAAAATTAATCTTCTTTTTGGATGAAAAATCAATTATTTGATGTAAAATAATTCTACGCTGTACAAAATTTAACGATTTACGAAAAAAGTGATATTATTGGTTGAATTTTCACATATTTTGTTGAGAATTTGTCTTTCTTGGTTAAAGATTGAAATATTTTGGTAGAAAATTAGTTGGTTTTGTTGTCGAAAATTAATATTATTGACTCGAAATTTCACTGTTCCATTTTTTTGTTAAAAACTGATCTTTTTTTTTAGGTTGAAAATTTAACTATTCTGGTAGCAACTTCGTTCATTCTGCTAAAAATGTATATTTTTATATTATTTATTATATTTATATATTTTTATTTATTTAGGTTTCTTAAATATTTATTTTTCCGGTTGAAGATTCTTGATTTTATTTAAAAATTTATCGAAAATTTAATGGTTCCCTTTTTGGGGGAAAATTTGTTTTTCTTGGTTGAAATCTAAAATTAATTTCTTGAAATTTCAGTTTCTTTTTAGATAATTAAGATTCTTGCATGAAAATCCATCTGTTTGCTCGAAAAGTCAACTATTTGTCTGAAAATTCATGTATTTTTTTAAAAATTCAATTTTCTTTGTTGAACATTAAACTATTTTGTTTGAAATTTGATACATTTTGACTTGAAATCTTAAGAGTTTAATACTAAATTCAAAATGGTACCTGAATAGAATGAAATATTCCATTTTTGGGTAAAAATGTATCTTTTTTAGTTGAAAATTAATATATTTTGTTGAAAATTTGTCTTTTTAGGTAAAAAATTAATCTTTAGCGTTGGAAATTCTCGTTTTTGGTTCAAAATTAAACTGTTTGTTGAAAAATTAATTAAGTTTGTAGAATATTCAACAATTTCAGTAGAAAATCAATTTTTTGTTTGAAAATTCAACTGTTTTCTTGAAAATTTGTCTTTTTGGGTAGAAAATTATACTTCTGCTTCGCAAATTCATGCTTTTGGTTGATAATTCAACTTTTTGGTGAAAAATTAATCTACTTTATAGGAAATTCAACAATTTTAGTAAAAAGTTAATTTTTTGTATGAAAATTCAACTGTTTTGTTGAAAATTTGTGTTTTTGGGTTGAAAATTCCACTATTTTTGTAGAAAATTAATATCTTTGGTTAAAAATGTAACTATTCTGCTGAAGATTCGTCTTTTTCGGCAGAAAATTAATCTTTTTGGTTGAAAATTCATGTATTTGACTAAAAATTCAATTATTCGGTTAAAATTAAATCTACCTTGAGAAAAATTCAACTATTTTGAGAAAAATAAATTTTTTCGATGAAAATTTAATTATTTGGTTAGCTGCGTTGTGAAAAATTCTATAATTTTGAGAAAAAGTCCATTTTTTTGTTGAAAGTTCACCTCTTTTGTTCAAAATTTGTCTTCTTGGGTTAAAAAATTAAAATACTTTGATATAAAATGCAAATATTTGTTTAAAAATTACCTTTTTTTTTATTCATTTATTTTGTTGAAAAATTGTCCTTTTTGGTAGAGAATTAATCTTCTTGGTTGAAAATTAATTTTTTGAGTTAAAAATTCAACTGACTGTTTAAAAGTTGCACTAATTTGTTAAAAATTAATTTGCGGTTCAGAATTCGTGTGAGTCTAGTATAGACGGAGTAATCCACCATAATTTGATGTAATCCAGAGTAATCCTATGCAATCCGGAGTAATTTTAGGTACTCCAGAGTAATTTTGTTTATAGAGGTAATATGAAATAATTCGGGGTAATCGACCTCCGCCGAACCGCAATTCAGGGGCTGATATCAAAAGCGGAGTAAAAAAGTCGTCGGAGCAAAAACGAGTTAAGAACAATGCGGGCAAAAACGAGTTGAAAAGAAACAAGAATAAGGAGGATTGTATCGTATATTTAAACATAAAAGTGTTATACAATGATAGATTATAATATGATCTACCGTACTATTATATCGTTATAGTATAATATACGATACAATCTTCGTTATTCTTGCTTCTTTTTAACTCTTTTTTGCCCGCATCGTTCTTAACTCGTTTTTGCTCCGACGTCATTTCTACTCCGCGTTTGCTATCTGCCCCTCAATTATAGAACTTTCTCCCCCCCCCCCACCCTGTAGCATGACGCAGTTTTTCGAACAGCCCCTAAATTATGAGAAAGTTCCACTAAATTTGAATCTCCAGAAAGGCGGAAATCATGGAAATAGATATTCAGAAAACCTCTGAAAAGACTCGGGAGTTTAAAGAACAGAGCGAGACCGGAAGTGATGGTGTTTTTACTGGTACATGCACAGAGACAGTTTCCGGTTTGAGCGCTCGGTAATGCAGGCAGGGGACACTCATGGATTAGATCCTCGCTTTTCTGCAGAGTGGCAGTGTGCCCGTGAAAAATCGATTATTTAAATGTACCGCGCACTCACGAATACGTTCAAATGCAAAGAATGTCTACGAGAGAAGCCAATGGGACCGAATGAAGGAGGGGGGGGGGGGGTCTGAGGACGAGAATTGAGGATGGGAAAACGAATCGCGCGGCAAGGGGGGGAACCAAGACTCCGGTCAATTAAGTGCAGGAAATTAGAGTTTTAATTACGCAGTCATTCAGAAAATTACATCGGGGCTACGAAGAAGGCGCCGCCACCACAACCACCGCCGTACAGACGATGACGCTCTTCATGGTCGCTACAGGGCGTTTCGATTAGTCGATTTTACTCTCTTGAGAAAAATCCCTTTCAAGTATTACAACAGATTTTAATTCTTCAGAAGTTACTCACTTGGTTGAAAATTTAATCAGCTGTTGCATTTTTTGGGTGTCTATTAGAGTGATTTGTTTTGGCTTTTTTTTTTAAATTCCATTTGGTACCCCAAAAAATTGTTCCTTTTGCCTGAAAAATGACCTCTGATTCATTTCAGCATTTTTAAAAAATGTTTAGAGGTCGCTCAAGGCCATTTTAGGGCAAATATGCTCATTCTTAATTAAATTGACACTATTCATTGATTATTTATTTATAGCGCATATGAATTGCGTTCTTCACAATTCAATATTGCACTCAGATTTTTTTCAGTTTTTTAAAATAACATTCAAAGATGGTTCAAGGTCATTTTCTCAATAAAATTTTGATCCAATTAAATTTTCTCTAGTCTTTTTTTGAAAAACAGTGTCAATTTATTCATTGCGGCAGAAAAATTAGTTGAAGGTTTAATAATTGCGTGTCATATTACTTTAGGGTCATTCAGGGTCATTCTGCAAAAAATGGTCATTCAAAATTTTTTTCTTTTTCCTGGTAGTTATTCGTTTTTTAATTTTACTTTAAATTAAAAATAGAAAAAGTTAAAGACAGTAGGTTATCGCAGCTTCATTAATATATAATCAAGTTTCGTTTTCAAATTTTAATTGGGAAGAATTATTTATCATAAGTTGCAGGAGAAGGGCTAATGATTTACCTTTTACAGAAGAAAGAGGAAAAATTAGTTGAAGGTTTGATAACT
>CAKNYM010050921.1:89097-111031 GCA_932195095.1 Andricus curvator
TTTTTTCATGGTAGTTATTCGTTTTTTAATTTTGCTTTAAATTAAAAATAGAACAAGTTAAAAACAGTAGGATATCGCAGCTTTATTAATATATGATCAAGTTTCGTTTTCAAATTGTAATTGCGAAGAATTATTTATCATAAGTTGCAGAAGAAGGGCTAATGATTTAGCTTTTAGAGAAGAAAGAGGAAAAATTAGTTGGCGATAAACTAAAATCTAATATGCAAGTGTGAGCACTGTTTTTTCATTATCACAATTTACAAAAAGCTCATTTTTTTGCGAAATGACCTTGAATGTCCTTCAAATAATATGAAAAACATTTATCAAACAACTTGACTGATTTTTTCCCCTGAAATGAATAAATTGACACTACTTCTCTATAGAAAAAAACTAGCGAAAATTGCATTGAATTATCATTTTATTAAGAAAATGACCTTGAGCCACCTTTGACTGTCATGGTAAAAATCTGAAAAAAATCGGAATACATTATTGAATTGTAAAGAATACACTCCATGTGCGCCATAAGTAAATAATCAATAAATAGCATCCATTTAATTAAGAATAGCCATTTTTGCAATAAAATGGCCTTGAGCGACCTTTGAATGTTATTGTAAAAATCTGAAAAAAATCTGAGTACAAAAGTGAATTGTAAAAAATACAATTCATACGCGTCAGAAATGAAAAATCAATAAATAGCTTCAATTTAATCAAGAATGGCCATTTTTGCCTAAAATGGCCTTGAGCGACCTTTGAATGTTATTGTAAAAATCTTTAAAAAATCTGAGTGCAATATTGAATTGTAAAGAACGCAATTCATGTTCTCCAGAAGTAAATAATCAATAAATAGCATCAATTTAATAATTAAGAATAGCTATTTTTGCAATAAAATGGCCTTGAACGACCTTTGAATGTTATTGTGAAAATCTGGAAAAAACCTGAGTGCAATATTGACTTGTAAAGAACAAAATTCATACGCATCAGAAATGACTAATTAATAAATAGCGTCCGTTTAATTAAGAATAGCCATTTTTGCCCTAAAATGGCACTGAGCGACCTTGGAATGTTATTATAAAAATATGAAAAAAATTGAAGTGCAATATTAAATTGTAAGGAATAAAATGTATGCGCGCCAGAAATAATTAATCAATAAATAGCGTCAATTTAATTCAGAATGGCCATTTTTGCCTAAAATGGCCTTGAGCGACCTCCGCATGTTTTTTTTTTAATTCTGAAACAAATCAGAGGTCATTTTCTCGGAAAAGGAACAATTTTTAGGGGTGCCAAGTTTTAAAAAAATCCAAAATTTTTTCGAATTTTGTACCTCGACATGAACTCGTCGTCTAACCCAGGAAAATTTAAGCCCATAAAAGTAAAAAAATCTTAATGGGTTCCCGAGTTATGAGTAAAAATGTCCAAGCATATCTGCTTCAAGTTTCAGTCGAGTTTGTAGGTTAACTTCAAATATGCTGTAACTTAGGAAAATTGGGGGAAAAACTTGAATTGGCAGAACAAAATATTTGAAATCCTATCTTCAATTTGAGCCAATAAAACGTGAAAAATCTGAACAGGTTCTTGAGTTATGAGAATTATTTCCAAGCGAAACGAAAGGAAACTTCCTAAAAGAAAGAAAAAAGAAAAAATAATATCATTAGTAAAAGAAACATAATATAATTATCCTGTGATATATCTGGGACAGGTAATTTGAGTGAAGAATTATAATTTTGAGTTTGGTACAGAGAATTTCGGCAAAGAAATATAATTTTGGCAATGGAAACTGGGAATTACAGTCAATAATCATAATTTTTACTTTTGAACACGGAATTTTGTAAAAAATTATAATTTTTATTTCAAGGCAGGAAATTTCTGCAAAGAATTACAATTTTCAAAAACGATTGTAGTTTCGACTTTTAAACACAGAATTTTGTGAAGAATTATAATTTTGACTGTGGGATAGACAACTTCCACAAATAATTTGGATTTTGAGTTTAAACACAGAATTCCAGTAAAGAAATATAATGTTGATAATTGTGACAGGGAAATCCAGTCAAGAGTTATAATTTTGACTTTGAGACACGAAGTTTTCTCAAAGAATTAGAATTTTGACTTTGAAAAAGGGAATTTTCTGAAAGAATTATAATTCTGAAATAAAAATGGGATTTTCCGTACGGAATTATAATTTTTACTTTTAGACAGTGAATTTTATAAATAGAATTATAATTTTGAGTTTGGCACACGAAATTTCAGTGAAGAAATATAATTTTGACAATTGGGTCAGGGAATTCCCGTGAACAATTAGTTTTCACTTTTGAATGGGAAATTCCGAAAATAATTATAATTTGTCTTTGGGACAGGGAATCTTCTGAAAGAATCACGATTCTATGAGTTAAACAGGGAATATATAAAAGAAATATAAAAAAATCACGTGAACAATTACAATTATCCTGACTTCAAAGAGGGAATTTTCGAAAATAATTATAGTTTTGAGTTCGAGACAGGCAATATCAGTAAAGAAATATAATTTTTTCAATCGGGTTAGGGAATATTCGTATAGAATTGTAATTTGGACTTTAAGATTCGTGATTTCATTAAGAATTATGATTTTCACTTTGGGACAGGTAGGTTTAGTAATGAGTTATAATTTTGAGTTTGGAACAAGGAATTTCTGTAAAAAAATATTTATAATTTTGAAATTTGGACATAATTTGAAATTTGCCTTTAAGAATTATAATTTTTACTTTCGAAAAGGGAATTTCGTAAAGATTTGGAATTTTGAGTTTGTGAAGGGAAATTTTCACAAGAAATTAGAATTTTTATTTCAAGACGAGGAATCTTTTAAAGGATAGAATAGGAAATTTTGTTAAGAATTATGATTTTTACTTAAGGGCATGGAGTTTTCGGAAAGAATTTTAATTTGAATTGGAACAGGGAATTTTTGAAAAGAATTATAATTTTTATTTTGGGACAAGACATTATCAATGAAGAAGGATAATTTCTACTTCAGGACAGGCAATGTTAGTAAAGAATTATAATTTTGATTTTGGGACAGGGAATTTTCTAAGAGAATTTTCATTCTGAGGTAATTTTCGAAAAGAATTAAAAATTGTATTTTAGATTCAATGTAGAATAGGAAATTTCTTCAAGAATTATAATTCTTACATCAGGAGGAGTTTCTGTAAAGAATTATAATTTTACTCGGAATTAGGAACTTTCGACATGGAGCGAGGATTTTGGAAAAGAATTTTCATTTTTATTCAGAAGAAGGGAAAAAATCCCTTTTTAAACTCAGAATTCGTCAAAATTTGAAACTTACCTCCTCCAATTTTGGAAAAGGGAGTTACTATATTGCTGAATTATATTTTTGCTACAATTTTTTTTTTTTATTGCAAAATGTTTTGTAATGAATGTAATTGTGACTAGGAATACATAATATCCGTATAGAATTATACTTGAGACTTTAGAATCTAAAATTTGCGTAAAAAAATATTATTTGATTTGAAGCAGAACATTTTTGACATGGAACGAGAATCTCGGAAACTATTCCAATTCTATTTTATAAGGAGAAATTTAAAAAAACCTTTCAAATAAAAAATCTTTGAAATCTTTAGGAGTTTAGAAATCGCTTACAAATTTTTAAATTATTCTAATCTAATTAACAATTTAAAATTATTATTATTTATTTTCTCAATTTGAAGGAATTACAAAAACTCGAAGAGAGGTCCGTAAAAGTGGAAGAGCCCCCCCCCCCCCTCTATTTGGTGAGCTTCAATATAGTTCAGTGCAATTTAATTAAAAGGGACTTTTTTTATAACCTCTGATTTAAATGTGTGACAAAAAAAACGTAGATGGAATGCAATTTGGTGAAAATCTCGTTTGGGATTACTGCGGTTGGTAAATTCGAAAACGCAGTCATTAATTTGGTCGAGCGTCGAATAATCGTGCGACGTCACGCCTCGCATTTTGTCGGAAGGTAAATGCGCGTGTGTATGTATGAGGTAACTCAAACCGGATGTCAAGTGGTCCAGGTAATATTGGTTGCAAACTGAATGACCGTCGCACTGGTCGGCAGCCAGTAGGTGCCCATCGAGTAGCCGTCACAGACCATGTAATTAGATTTGACCCCCCCCCCCCCCACCCCATTGCCCCCAACCCCGGCATCCAAAACTCGAAGCGTGACTTTACCCTACCTTCGTTCTACTATTGTAGTTTAGGGTTAGGCATCAGTTACAGAGACCGCTTTTGGACACGTGAACGGATTGGCTGCCCCGTATGTTATTAGCCACACTCCCTCAAAATTATCCTATTCTGCAATTATCTTGAATTTGTCAAAATATTAGGAAAATAAAAAAAAAATTGAAAAAAGTCAAATTCAAATAAAAAAAGTATTTCGTAGTCTGTTAGGACGTGAATAAGTCGTTCAAATCTCCCTCTTCAGTACTCCCCCCTTATCACCCTTCCCAAGATGAACCTTCGCTTCCCTTCCCTTCCACAACTTCTTCCTCCACTACTTTCACCCCATCTTCACTTCCCCAGCTAACACTACACTTCCGCCACTTCTGTTCCCTAGCCTTCACTTCTCCCCTACTCACCTTTACTATACTAATAGTCCTCCACTCACTTTCCCTACTACCACCCTTATTTCGACTCACTTCCTCTCCTATAATTTCCCCTACTTCCCCAACACATATTTCTCCACATTTTCCTGTCCTTATTTCACCTACCCTTATTTCCCCTCCCCTCTCATTTCGAATCACTTCCCCTACCTCCCCTCCCTTCATTAAGTATCAATTTTTCTACTTCTCCGACCCTTATTGCTCCTCATTTCACCTACTTCGCCTCCCCTCATTTCCCATACTTTCCCTCCCCTTATGTCCACTACTTCTCCTTCCCCAACTTCCCTTAATTTCTTCTATTTTCCATCTCCTCACTTTCCATCACTTCATTTTTTCTACTTCTCTCTGCCTGACTTTTCCTCACTAAATATGACTTTATGCCGTCTTTTTCATTTTGTTTTGAATTTCATGGAATATTGTGCATCGCAATTTCCAAATGAGAAATTTTAATTATATAAGATAAATTGATAGATAATAAAGATAAAAAATATAATGAGGATAATTAATCGTTTCCCCTTACTTCTCCTCCTTCCACTTCTATAGTTTTCCATCACTCAACCTACTTCCCGTCCTATCATTTCCCCATACTTTTTCTATATCTCACTTCCTTTTACTTTCCCTAGTTCCTCACCCCATATGTAACTACATCTTATACTTTTCCTCACCTCATTTCCTCTTAGTCCCTTCCCTCATTTCCTCCAACATTCCATATTGCCCTCTCCTCACTCTCCTTCATTTCTTCTCCCCTTATTTCCCCTGACTCCTCTTATATCATTCATAAAGGTAATTCATCATTTCCCCTCGCTTCCTCTACTTCCACTCCTATCATTTATAAAGATAATTCATCATTTCCCCTCGCTTCCCCTACTTCCACTCCTATCATTTATGAAGATAATTCATCATTTCCGCTCGCTTCCCCTCCTTCCACTCCTATCATTTATAAAGATAATTGATCATTTTCCCTCGCTTCCCCTACTTCCAATCCTATCATTTCCCTTCACTGCCTTCAATTTCCCTCCTATAATTTCCCTTACTTTCCCTACACCCCACTTCCTCTCACTTCCCCTAGTTCCCTTCCCCTTATTTCCCCAATTTTCATACATTTCCTCCCATCATTTCCCCTTATGCACGATCAATTAGTCAATAAACAATTCCAGTTAAGTAATATTCTTTAGTTCAAAAATTTATTTTTGAATGTTTCTAAATATTCATAATAAAAGAGAAAATCTTAAGACTTAATGTTTTTTTAATATTGGGAATTGATTCCGCCCTTAATATTTATCACAATTCAAGTTTTATGTTTTATTTTAAAAGATAAAATTTAAGCTTTAAAAATTTAAAAATTATCGAAAAAGAATCTGGAAGATTTTAAGACAATTTTTCTAATTTGGACAGCCTTTAAAGAAATTTCAGCAAAACTTTGAATTATATCAAAAATAATTTAAAGTTAAAAATTATTGTTGAAAATTGTAAACAAAATGTATATTCTTTAAAATAAAATTTGAAGCATTTTTAAGCTTTTGAAAGGTTTCAAGATAATAAAATTATTTTTCTTAAGATTCCACGGAAAGTTTCAATTTATTTTTATTTTGAAAAATTAATTTCTAATGATTTCTTGGAATATTAAAAAAAAATTTAATACGAATAAGTTTAAGAGATATTTCGAAGTTTTTTGAAGATGAAAGAATAATTTTAAACTCAAAAAGATCTCAACATACTTAAAATAAAATGTAGATTTTTGAAAATTTCGTACAAAAACTGTAAAGCTTTTTAAGAATCTTGAGAAGTGTCAAGAGAGTAAAAAAATGTTTCTAAAATTTCTGGCAATATTTAAAAACGTTTTAAAATATTCCAAAAGATTTCCGAAATTGTCAAAAAATAATCTGGAAGATTTTAAGGCAATTTTTTCATTTTACAAAATATTTTCGAAACTTCAGGTGAAATTTCAATCATTTAAAAAAAATGAGAAGTTTTTAAAAACTTTAAAAGAAAATTTCAAACTTGAAAAAGATGCCAAACTTTTTTTTAATGTGATTTATTGAAGATTTCGAAATAAAATTTTGGAGGTTCTTAAAGATTTTGAGGAGTTTCAAGATTATAAACAAATCTTCCAAAATTCCTGGCAATATTTAAAGTGATTCGTTATTTTGAAAATTAATTTTAAAAGAATATTTAAAAAGAGTTCAAAACATTACAAAAGATTTCAAAAATTGTCCAAAGCGAATCCGGAAATTTGTAAGACAATTTTAAGAGATTTAAAATATTTGAAAACTTTGAAAGATTTCATAAAATTTATACAATCTTTTGAAATTTTTTTCAAGCCTCAAAAATTTTTAAATATCATTTGTACTAACACAATTGTTTCCTAAAATGTTGTAAGATTATAAAAGATTTATAAAAATTATTAGAAATTTTCTAGATACTTTTTCGACATATCTAAAATCTTCAAAACTCCTGTTGAATATTTTAAAGAAAATTAGGAAAATTATATGTATATATCCTCAAAAGGAATGAACAAAAAACGTTAAAAAATTAATAGTTATTCAAAACATGCATTTTTTATTAAAAATTATTTTTCCCTTCAAACCAAAATTTGCCTAATTTTTTTTTCTTTTTTGGCTAAAAAATCGTTTTTGGTTAAAAACTAACTTTTTTTGTTGAAATTTTCATATTTTCCGGTTAAAAAATTGAACTATTTGGTAGGGAAATCGTCTAGATTTAGAAATATTTAATGCCTTGTGTTTAAAAATACGAATGGTTAAAATTATATAAAACAAAACAAAAATTAAAATTAACTATTCTGTTAAAAAATTATCCTTTTTGGATGATTTCAACTGTTTTTGATTTAAAATAAAAAAATGTTGGTTCGAAATGTCAATTTTTGAAAAAATTCATAATGATTTAGATTTATTTTAAGTTTTAAAGATTTCCGAATATGTTGAAACAAGAATCTGAAAAATTTTGATACCATTTTTTTTTAATTTTTCAGAATTTAACATTATTTATGAAAACTTTGAATTATTTCAAAAGATATTTAGAAGTTTTAGAATTTTTAAAAAGATACGAAAATAATTTTGATCTTGATAACATTCCACAAATTTTGAAGAGAATGTTGATTTTTCAAGATTTCTAAAAAAAAACAGGTTATTAAAGAATTTAGAAAGGTTACAAGAGAATCAAAAAATTCTTAGGATTTCTGGAAAACTTCAAATGATCTAAAAAAAATTAATTTGAGGACAAAACTGAAAAAGATGCTAAAACATTTCAAATGATTTCCTAAAAATGTGAAAAAGAATGTAGAAGATTTCAAAATTGAATTTTGCAATTTTGCAAGATTACAAAATTTTCTTTAAATCCCTAAGAGAATTTGAAATCATTTTTTACTTAGAAGAATACTCTTAAGAGAAAATTCGAAAAGATTTCAAAATATTTTAGAATTTCCAAAAATTTCGAAAAGAATGTGAAAGATTTAAAAGCCAATTTTTTAGTTTTTTTTGTTATTAAAAAAAGTGTAGGAGCATTTTGAATAATTAAAAAATATATTTAGAAGTTTCGAAAAAAAATTCGAAGATAATTTAAAATTTGGAAAAATCTGCAAACATTTAAAAAGAAGTTTTCATTTTGAAAAAATAGTATTGAGAGAAAATTTAAAAAGATTTTCAAACATGTCAAAAGATACTTAATAAAAGGCTAAGAAGTTTTGAAAAAAATATAAAAATATATAAAAATTTAAAAGGATTTGAAAATTTGTTAACTAAATATAAATTTTTGAAGATTGCGCAAGAAAACTTCGAAGCTTTTTAAGAATTCGAAAGATTTCAAGAAAAGAAGAAGCATTCCTTAAGATTCCTGAAAAATTTTTAAATAATATTTCATTTTGAAAAATTAATTTATAAAGAAATTAAAAAAAAAATTAATTCCTGAAGAAATAAATGCAACTTTTTAGTTAAAAAATAATCTGTTCTGGTTGAGGATTCGAGTACTTTGTTAAAAATTCAGTTTTTTGGTTGAAGATTTATCATTTTCGTTAAAAATGCTTCACATCGGTTGAAAATGTGGATATATTTGCTTAAAAATTCATTTATTTTGTTGAAAAAACGTCTTGTTTTAGCAGAAAATCAATCCTTTCAGTTAAAATTAATATTTTTTGTTAAAATTAATATTTGGTTCTGTATTCAACTATTTTGATGAAAATTCATCTTTTTTGGATATATTCAACTGTTTTTGATCCGAAATAAAAATATTAATGTGTTTAAATATAAACTGGAACATTTTTCGTTAAAATTTTATGTTTTTGGGTTGAGAAATTAACTCGTTGGTTAAAATTTCAACTACTTTGTTAAAAATTCTTTTTTTTTTAATTCATGATTTTAATTGAAAATGCATCCTTTTGGTTAAAGATATAACTATTTCGTTGAATTTTTTTTCTTTTTTTGGTATAAAATTAATTTTTCTAGCAGAAAATTCATCTATCTCTTCGAAAAATCAAACTATTTATAAAAAATGCTGCTCGTTTTGAAATTATTTAATCTTTTTTGTTTAAAAATACAACTGGTTGCAAATTAATCTTTCTGATTGAAGATTCAACTATTTGGTATAAAATTAGTATTTTCTTATGATTTCTACTGCTTTTGATTTTAAATAAAAATCTTCTTGTATTGAAATATCAACTATCGCATTTTTTGTTAAGAATTCATCTTTTCCGTTTGAAGATTCAACTATTTGAAGACAAACTCTTTCGCTGAAATTTTGATTTGACGTACCCGAAATCTTAAAAAATCTTTTTTAATTTTTTTAAAAAATCTTAGGATATTTATATTTATCTAACATTAAGAATAAATAATCTCAAAAAATAAATAGTTATTCGAATTTTTATTTTCCATTCAAATTTGTTTTTCGTATTAAACCAATAATTAAAAAAGCAGAAAGGAATTCATATATAGAGAGTCCATAGAGATTTGCAGGAGAAAAGCTATTGTCACAAAAAATGGAGGGTTGGGATAAAAGCATTTTTGAGGGGAAGTAGTCGGGGAAATTAAAAAAAAATCGTCCTCAAGTGGATATAATGGAGAGTGTTAATTTTCGAAATGAAAACGAGGCATCCGTCTTTGGCGAAACGCTTGGCACTCGACATTTCAGCACTCAGCTCATTCTCTCCACTCAACGCATTAGAGTAATGAATTAATTTCCATCCAGTACCCACTTTCCCCTCCTCCTACGGATGCACTGTCTTCATCTACTATATACTCTCCCCTCTTTTCCAATGGACGCGAATCCTCTCTTTTCCTCCCTCCCGCACTTTGCGCCCGAGATTTAAAGTCTATTTTCTTAATTATAACCGAGCGACAATGGCGTCCGGACGTGACGTCACTCTTCCTAAGTAACGTCCGCCTAAGAGAGCTCGTTAAGAGGGCGAACGCGTCCAGCGAACGTACTCAGACCTATTTAGTAATTAGTCTTTGGGATTAGTGACTTCGGGAGGCGAGGGGCCGAGGGCAAGCTGGGAAATTGAAAAAAGCTCCCTAAGTAAGGGTAGTGATCTGCATTAACGAAGCGAATCTTATTGGCTTTTATATTCCAATCGGATGCTTGAGAGTTGCTCATTTTCAGCTTCAAAAGTTTACTGTGAATGCGGCAATCTGTATCGAATTCTTACAGCGATTTCCAAGATTTCATTGAGATTGCCGAGAGTTTCGAAGTTTCTGACGCTGCTCCCGATCAGAACTCACGTGAGATTCTATACACACGTCTAGACTCGGCAGCTTTCGGATTCAGTCGGCTGCTCGTTCCACGCATAGGAGCGTAAGTGGGAATGCTCGACACCACCTAACATCTGTATATACTTAGCCAAAGATTTCCAAGATTTCTTTGAGATTTCCGGGAGTTCCGAGATTTCCGACTCTGCTCGCGATCAGAACTCACGTGAGATCCGAGAATCTGCTAAGCTCAACGGCTTTCGGATTCAGTCGGCTGTTCATTCTACGTATAGGAGCGTGAGTCGGAATGCTCCACACCACCTGACCTCTGTCCACACTTAGCCAAAGATCTCCAAGATTTCTCACGAATGCTAGATTGCTGAGAGATTTCCAAGCGAGGGGCTACTCACTAAGAAATCATAGATTGCTGCGCGGAAAATCCTAGGAGAACTCTTGGAGGAACTTTTGGAAATCTTTCAGCAATCTGGCATTCGTGAGAAATCTTATTTGTTTGGCTACGTGTGGGCAGAGGTGAGCTGGTGTGGAGCATTCCGACATACGCTCCTATATGTAAAACGAACAGCCGACTGAATCCAAAAGCCGCCGAGCTTAGCCGAGTCTAGGATGCCACGTGAGTTCTGATCGCGAGCAGTGTCGGAAGTCTCGGAACTCCCGGAAATCTCAATGAAATCTTAGAAATTTCTGGCTAAGTATGGGCAGAGATGAGGTGGTGTGGAGCATTCCGACATACGCTTCTGTGCTTCGAACGAACAGTCGACTGAATCCGAAAGCCGCCGAACTTAGCCGAGTCTAAAATCCCACGTGAGTTCTGATCGCGAGCAGAGTCGGAAATCTCAGAACTCCCGGCAATCTCAATGAAATCTTGGAAGTACATGAATTTTCATCCAAAAAAGATCAATTTTTAACCAAACTTAGACTAGTTAAAATGTTAGAAAAATAAATGTTAAAAAAAAGGAACTTTCAACAAAACATTTTTTTTTCTTAAAAAAATATGATTTACTAACCAAAAAAGATACCGCTTCAACAAAATATATAAATTTTCAACCAACAAATATAAATTTACTAACCAAAAATAAAATAGTTCAATTTGCAGTTAGAATAGTAAATTTTACACAACAAAACGAGTTTTCAGCAAAATTAATTAACTTTCAACCGAAAATGTAAATTTTCAAGCAAAAATAGAATAGTTATATCTTCAGTTAAACAAATTAATTTTCAGCTAAAAAAAAAGAATTCTCAAACAAAAAAACTAATTTTTTATCACAGTGACGAATTTTAAAACAAAAATGAATTTTTGACCAAATAATAGAATTTTCAACCCAAAAGATGAATTACCTATCAACAAAAAAGAAAGAATTTTCAACTAAATAGTTTCTCCTCAACCAAAGAAATAAATTCTCAACAAAAAACAGAATGGTTGAATTTTCTACAAAAGAGATAATTATGTAACGACAAAGATCACATTTTTATCAAAAAGGTCAATTTTCCACAAAATGTGGAATAGGTTAAGTGAATTTTAAAATAAAATGATGAATCTTCGACTAAAAGAAAAAAAAATCATGTTTAACCCAATACATGTATTTTCACCCAAAAAAAGAAATGAGTTAGCAACAAAATATTCTCGCACAAAATTCGAATTGTCCATAAAATACAAAATTGTCTGTTGAAATAATAAGAATTTTTAACAAAAGAAAAGGTTTTTCAACTAAAGTGATAAATCATTAACCAAATAAATGAAATTTTAATAAAGTAGTTCCACTTGCAAGTGAATAGTTAAATTTATTTTAAAATGATTGGCTTTTTGAGAAATTTAATTTCTTCTGGATGAAAATGCAACTATTTCGTTGGAAATTCAACAATTTCGTTCAAAAGTCATACTTTTTTATTGAAAAATAGTCTTTTTGTGTTGAAAATTCGATTATATTTGTAGAAAATTTACTTATTGTTTGAAACTCATATTTCAATGTTGAAATGTTAAACTAAAATCATTTTTGGATGAAAAGATAAATCTTTTTTTTAAATTTGCATTTTTAATTCAAAAATTCGTCTGTTTTAGTAGAAATTTCATCTTTCTTTGATAAAAATGCAACTGTTTGGTTGATAATTAATCTTCTTTGCTTGAGGATACAACATTTTTTTTTTAAATTCTGGTTGAAATACTTTATTAGAGAATAATTTTTTTGTTGAAGATTCATATTTTTGGTTGAAAATTCATCTCTTTGATTGATAATTTAACTATTTTGTCAACAATTTTTTTTTTGTTTTCCTAAAAATTCATATTTTCTGGTTGAAAAATCAATTTATCTATAGAAAGAATAATTTTCTACAAAAAAAAAAAATGAATTTTTAACCAAATTGTCTAATTTTCAACCAAAAAAGACATTTTCAATCAAAAACAAATTTTTAACCTGAAAATATGATTTTTCAACAAAAAAGTCAATTTTAAAAAAAGTAGTTGATTTTTTAAAGTGAACCTATTAATTTTTAACTTAAACATAATTTTAAGCGAAACAGTTGAATTTTAACAAAAATATAAGGGCCTTTTATTAAAATAGTTGACTTTCCAACCAAATAATTAAATTTGTAACGAAATAGTTGAAATTTCAAACATAAAGATCAATTTTCAACCAAGAAAATTAATTTTCTACCAAAAAAGACTGGTTTCAACAAAATACATGAATTTTCAAACAAATAGTTAAACTTTTAACTGAAAAAATTACTTTTCTACTTTGAAAGATGCATTTTAATCACAGTGATAAATTTTCAAGCGAAAATATGAATTTGTGACCGAATAGTATAATTTTCAACCCAAAAGATGAATTTTCTATTAACAAAAAAAAAGAATTTTCAACTGAATACTTTTTTATTCAACCAAAGAAATTAATTCTTAACAAAAAATAGAATAGTTGAATTTTTTACGAAATGTGGAATATTTAAAGTGAATTTTTGAATAAAATGATGAATCTTCAACTAAAAAAAAAAACAAAAAATTAATTTTCAACCAAACACATGAATTTTCAACTGAAAAGATAAATTTTCTACTGAAAATAAAATGGTTAAATTTTTATTTAGTAAAATAAATTTTCAACCAAAGAAGAAACAAATTTTCAACAAAAGAGTTCAATTTTAAACCAAAGAAATGACGAATTTTTAACAAAATACATGAATTTTCAAAGAAATAGTTCAAACTTCAACAAACAAATTACTTTTCTACTTTGAAAGTAACATTTTTGGTCTTTATAGATGAATTTGTAAAAAAACAGTTGAGTCTTCCATCAAAGAATATACTTTTGAAATAATTCTTTAAACAATTTATTATTGTTCATAATTATCTTTCCTCTGATAATTGCTAGAAAGTTGCGGTCTTTTCCAAATTTTTTAACTTTGTGTCAACTTTTTACTTAGTGCATTAATAATTAATCCAAGTTAGGAACAAATACTAAACATTAATATTAATGTAAACAAAGAGGCTATCAGTAGCTACTTCAAGGAAAAATTACATTCAATATGATCATATGATCCATATCGAAAGTTTGAAGAATATTTCAAATATCTGTTTTATTTCAGAAAAATATATTCAGAAAAAAGAAAGAAATAGTTTGAAATATGATTCTCTCTAATATTTATTTATTATTTGTTTATAACTAAAGAATCAAATCAAAGTCAAGAATTTTAGAAAAAACCGTAACTTTCTACCACTTATCTAAGCGAAGATAGCTATAAACAATAATAATCATTTGTTCCAACAATTATTCTTACTAAATTGAATTAATTATTAACTCTCTTCTAGTGAAAAGTGGACAAAAAGTTAAAAATTTCAGAAAAACCCGCAATTTCTAGCATTATTGAAAGATAATGTTATTAACAATAATAACACTTTATTTAAACAATTATGTTTGTTAACATTAATTAACTATCACCTCACCTTGATTGAAAATTGGACAAAAAGTGGAACATCAAAAGAAAACCGCGACTTTCCAACTCTATTCCAAGAGACAATTTCTAAAAACAATAATAAATTCTTTAAACAATTCATGACAATATCAATATCAAATATTGACTATTCTGAATGAAATGTGGTTTCGAACATGTTTCCGGGCGATATACATAAAAATGCGAAGAAAAATTTTCCAATTTTTGGACCACCTTAATTTGCAGTGCCTGTGTACCTCCCCAACTGCATTGCGCATGCGTTGCACCAGCAGTCTCATTGGCTGTAAATGGCGCCCTTTTTTGAAACTATTACATGTGTAACTCCATTTTTTATAATAAATAATCATCATGGAAATACTAACAATTAATTCCCAGATCGCAAAATAGCCTTTTAGAGGGCAAGGTGAAATAATTATTTGATTTTACTTTTTACAAATAAATTATTAATTTAAAATTCGAAGAAAGGAATATGTTCCTTCACCAATGTAAATTTGAAATCATTAATAATATTTTCTTGTACTTTATGATCATTATATATTGTAAAAAATTGATTTGCGTATTTAATCATTTCAAATAAGCGCGCGATCAACATCCAATGAGGCTGCTGGTGCGGCGCATGCGCCGTGCGGTTGGAAAGTCAAATTGGGAGCACTTGGTGCATAATATACTATTGAACCGACTTGTTTCAATTAAAGGATTTTATTTTCTTGCAGATTTCCGAGCGATGTTGCGATATTGGTAGGTTATTACTTGATTTCCCTTTATAAATAGTAGTCTCTCGAGAGTAATGATATGCTGAACGAATGAGAATCGCTGCAGCTCAAGATAATTTATTATCAAGCTGGGTTCTTTGTTCTTTTCTCCAGTTCGAAATACTGAAACGCTGGAAGTCGTTAGCGTATTCATGGCTTTATGGGACAATTAACCCTTTGAGGGACAGTTTAATTATAGAAGCGATTAAACATCTTAACATATAAACACACACCGAGCCAAAGGAATACGAAACGCGACATGGCAGCGAGCGGCTATACCAATTAACATACTAATAACGCGCTGCTTTCGAGGGTAGTCGAGGTGCAAAAGAAGGAGTCCGGAGGGTGTGTAAAATCTAAATGCACGTGTGACTCACTTTAATACCCTCTTTCCCTTAAAACTTAATGTCGAAGAATCTGGCTCAAAAGGAGGGAATCCAGTACATTAAAATAATTAAAGTCGAGGCACGGCTGTTCTTTTCTCAGCTTTGAGCCGCATTCGAGTCCATTCAAAAAATGAGTCACAGCAGGCTCCGAGCTCCTACAAAAAAGGGTTTTATAGCCTTCTCAAGACGATAATTGAGTCGTTCAAACATCCCTCTCACATAATTCTTCCCCCTTCTCCCCTACATTCCCCTCTCCACCCGTACTGCAGCTCTCCTCCCCTTAAGCTTCGCTTCCCCTCCCTTCCCCAACTTCTTTATCATCTACTTCCTCCTCTCCTCGCTTCCTGAACTAACAATTCCCTTCTCCTACTTGCCCAGCCCACACTTCTCCTACTTACTCTCTTATCATTTTCGCTTGCTCTTCCTACACCACACTTCCTCTTACATCCCTTAGCTTCCCTTCCTTCATTCCCCTACATCTCATACATCTCCACCCCTCGTTTGCCTTTACTTCCCTTTCCACAATTGCCCCTCAAATCCTCTATTTCCCACCCCTCACTCACATTCACTACCCCGACTTCCCCTCCTATAATTTCCACTCACATACCCTACTAACCACCCCTCACTCACCTTCACTTTCCTACCCATTATTTCCCGGCACTTCCCCTAATACTCTTCCCTAATACTTCCCCTGTCTTTTCTTCTTCCACTCTTATCATTTTCCTTCAATTCTTCTACTTCCACTTCTTCCCCTACTTCTCCTATCACTTCCCTTCTCTTCCTTTCTCCCACTCTTATCATTTCTCCTCAATTTCCCTACATCCTCTTCTATAATTTTCTCTTCTTTCCTACTCCTTCTATCACTGTCCTTCTTTTCCTTTCTTCCACTCTTATTATTTTTCCTTAACTCCCCTAGTTCCACTTCTATAATTTCCTCTTCTCTTCCTAATCCTCTTATCACTTTCTCCCTCTTCCTTTCCCCTACAAGAAAAGGGGTTCAAAGCCTTCTTAAGACGATAATTAGGTCGTTCAAACCTCCCTCTTACATAAGTTCCCTTCCCTTATACCCCTACATATTCCTCTCCACACTTACTGCAGCTCTCCTCTCCTCAACCTTCGCTACCCCTCCCTTCCCCAACTTCTTTATCATCTACTTCCCCCTTCCCTCGCTTTCCGAACTAACAATTCCCTTCTTCTACTCGCCCAACCCACACCTCCCCTACTTCATCTCCTATCATTTTCCCTTGCTCTTCCTACACCCAACTTCCTCTTACATCCCTTGATTCCCCTTTATTCATTCCCCTACATCTCATACATCTCCACCCCTCGTTTGCCCTTAATTGCCTTTCCACAATTTCCCCTCACATCCTCTATTTGCCTCCCCTTACTCACCTTTACTACCGCGAATTCCATTCCTAACATATCCCCTCACATCCCCTACTAACCACCCCTCACTCACCCTGACTTTCCTACTTATTATTTCCCAGCACTTCCCCTAATACTCCTCTCTAATACTTCCCCTCTCTTTTCTTCTGCCACTCTTATCATTTTCCTTCAATTCCCCTACTTCCACATCTTCCTCTACTTCTCCTATCACTTCCTTTCTCTGCCTTTCTCCCACTCTCATCATTTCTCCTCAATCCCCTTACTTCCACTTCGATGATTTCCCCTTTTTTCCTACTCCTTCTATCACTTTACTTCTCTTCCCTTCTCTCACTCTTTTCATTTCCCTCAACTCCCCTACTACCTTTTCCAGAATTTCCTCTTCTTTCCCTGCTCCTCCCATCACTTCTTCTCTTTTCCTTTTCCCTTCTCAATTCCTTTCTCAATTTCTCCTCATTTCCCCTATTCATCTTCCCCATTTAACCTCACTTTTCCTTCTCTGATATCCCCTAATTCCTGTATCATTTTCCCTCACATCCCTAACTCCCATCCACTCACAATCCTTAACTTTCGCACCCCTTCTTCCCCTTACTTCCCTTCACTTTAAAATTGTCGAACTTAATTGTTGTTGAATATCTGATTGGTTGCACAATGGGTGAATATGTCTTTTGACTGTTTATATTTTATTCCTTTAAATTTTCTGGAATTTCGTAAATTGCAATTTCCAACTGAGGAATTTAAATTATATAGGTTAAATTATTAGATAATTAAGCTCCCTCATTCCGCTACTTCCACTTTTATCATCTTCCCTTACTTTCCCTACTTCCTCTTCTATC
This sequence comes from Andricus curvator, assembly GCA_932195095.1. Classification (NCBI taxonomy): domain Eukaryota; kingdom Metazoa; phylum Arthropoda; class Insecta; order Hymenoptera; family Cynipidae; genus Andricus; species Andricus curvator. Next base: position 106,715 of record CAKNYM010050921.1, read on the forward strand.
ACTGCGCCTTACTTTTTCTATACCCCACTTTCTGTCACTTCCCCTAGTTCCCTCGCCCTTATATTCTTACATCTTATACTTCTTCTTTCCTAATTTCCCCTTAATTATCCTCTTCTTATTTCCCATCACATCCCATATTCTTTCTTCTCACGCTCTTTCACTTCCTCATCCATTATTTTCCCTAATTTCCCTTCTATTATTTATCAAGATGATTCATCATTTCTCTTCACTTCTCTAACTGCCACTCCTGTCATTTTCCATCATTTCCCCTACTTTTTCTTCTATCATTTCCCCTTACTTTTTCTACACAACAATTTCTCTCTTTTTCCCTAGTTCCCTTCTCTTTAATTTCTCACATCTCATACTTTTCCTTCCGCCATTCCCCCTTAATCGCCTCCTAATTTGCCCTCACATCCCCTATTTCACTTTCCTCACTCCCCCTCACTTCTACTTCCCTTATTTCCCCTTCTATAATTCACAAAGATAATTCGTCATTTCCCCTTACTTCCCCTACTTCCACTCCTATCATTCTCCCTCACTTTCTCTACTTGCCCTCTTATTATTTCCCCTTACTTTTTGTACAATCCACTTTCTCTCACTTCCCCTAGTTCCCTTCCCCTTATTTCCCCATATCACATACTGTGTTGCCCTCATTTCCCCTCACTTCCCCACCTCTAATTCCTCTTTAAGCCACCTATTCCCCTTCCCTCCCTTTCCCTCACTTCCACTACCCTTATTTCCCCTAATGCCCCTCCTATAATTTTCTCTCGCATCCCGCACTCCTATAATTTCCCCTGACTTCCCCTACTTTTCCTTCAATAAATGTATGAAGGGAAATTGTACTTTCCATTCTTGGAAAAAAGTACGACGGACGGACCCCGGACCGAAATTATAAGGGTTTCTGTCCGGGACTACGAAATCCTACAAATTCATATGAAATGAAAGTAAAAAAAAAAGACATTTTTTTACTGATTCAAGAAAATTTTCGGTAAATAAAAAATGGGATATTCCAAAAGATTGGTTTTTCCCTACTTATTTTGAAAGTCAAACTATCATATAACAATGTATGCTTCGAGTGAGAGTACCATAAACTATAATTAATAACCATAAATTAAAATTTTAATGGAAATAGCCACATCGACTTTCATAAAATTTTAATATAATTTTTATTTTAATCGGCCTTTAGTAATCTGCAACTTTCATTTAAATATCAGATTTTATCCCTGCAGGAATATGAAGCAAAGAAAAAAATTAATAATACGTTAACGTGAGATTTTATATCGTAATTAGATTTTCCTGGAATACATTTTGGAATTCCGATTTTTTAATTTTTAATGTGTATAATTCAAAATGATGTAATTGCAAATAATTTTTTCAAGTATTTCAATTTTGAAGATTTACAATTTTGATCATTTTTAAAATCAAAAGTCAAGTTTTCAATTTTAAGTCTTCCAAAGTGAAGAAATTTCAGAATGTAAATCATCAAGATTACAGCTATTGAAATTGTATATTTTAAAGTTGCATAATGTTGAATTGCAAATTGTCAAAATTAGAAAATCTTCAATTTAAATGATTCAAAATTTAAAGTTCTACAATTTCGAAGAATTATAATGAATTTTTTTTTTTCATTTTGATGATTCGATTTCTAAAATTCTTCAATTTTGAGGATTTAGAAATGAAAATACTTCAATTTTAAAAATTTATAAAAATACATTCCTAAATGTGAATGATTTAGAAAATCGAAAGTGAAGGTTTCAATTCTGAATCTTCCAAATTGATGAAATTGTCAATCTAAATTATCAAAATTAGAGATATTTCAATTTTGAATCTTAGAACTGGTACCATTTTGAATTGTAAATTATAAAAATTAAAAACTCTGCAATTTTAAACATTTGACAAAAGTCAAGTGTTTTATATTCTAAGTCTTCTAAATTTGGAATGTTTATAGTTTAAGATGATACAATTTTGAACGTTCGTTTGTAATAGGTAGTTCAATTTTTACAATTTACAATAGAAAATTTTTCAATTTTAAATATTTGCAACTTTGTTTCTGATTGAGCATTTAAAAATCAAGAAACTTACAAATAAATATTTTCAAATTCAAGCTTTTGACGCTTGTCAATTTATTTTCAAGGCGCCAAAAATTAAACTATTTCAAAATTGCGCATTTAAAAACTGCAATTTTGAATCAGAATTAATTCTTGTAATTCTTTAAATAAAAAATATTGTTTTTAAAATGTGTAAATATCCTAGAAGTTTGTTAAACAGAGCTCAATCGAAAAATGTCATTTAGATCATTTATAAATTTTGTTCACACCTTCAAAAAAATCGTAATCAGCATGTTGAAGGAACAACTAAAATGCCTACAATTTTTTCACTATAATTTATTACTAATTGCAAGTCTTCTAATTTGAATATCGGTTACTTTCAGTGCCTCAAAATGACACTATCTTTAAATTGGGATTGTGAGTTTTACAATTAATCGCTAAAGTTACTTTAAATTTTATAATAATTGCTTCTTGCTTATTTTAAGTAATTACGTTTTTTAAATCTTCAATATAAAATTTTTCATAATTATTAGAAGAACTCTTATTCACAATTGATAAACTAGAAATTGTTTAAATCCCAAATTTTCGAATTACGAAAGTTTTAATTTTATATTATTTGATTTGGAACATTTTCAGCACAAAATGTTTAAATTACACACGATTTTAATTTAAAGTTGTCTAATATAAACTATCAAAGCTTCGTATGAAAATATTGCGATTAATTTTTTCTACATACATCTCGCTATACCAAAAAATAAATATTTGTTATTAGTACTTAAATCAATTTTCCGAAAGTCAAATAAAAATTTCTATAATACTTCTAACATGATGGCAATCGGTATTCAAAATTCAAACTGATTATTTATTAAAATTAAATTAATTATATTGTAGAAAAAAAATTTGAAAAGCTCTAACAATCGAGGACTTGAGGTATTTTTCAATTAAATGTTACGTTTTGTTATATAACGGAGGGTATAAAGAAAATGCTACGAAATATTTCAATGGTTCTTTCGCTTCCTTTCCTTGTTTTTTTTTTATTTAATTTTTTTTTACTTTCCGGAGTTGCATCAAATTTGAAATTTCAAATTAAAAAAAAATTTCCAATTAAATAAAATTCAAGTTTATTTGTAGTTTGAAGCCATCGCTACTTTGCAAGGATGAAAGTGGTTTTCTTACAGACAGCATCGTCGTCCATTGAACAGAGCGAGTATTTTATGGTGACAGTTTTTAAGAAATCTGGAAAGACTCTTTAGACGTTTTAGGTAAATGCGATCAGAAACAACTTTTAAAAATTTTTTAAAAATAGTGGACTTCCCGTTTGTTTTTTTAAATTATGAAAATTACAGCCATATTTAACATCTTTGAAAGTTGATCTAATGTAATTTTTGTTATTCAATATTTCTTTTTCATTATTAATAAGAAAATCCAACTATTTTTGGTTGAAAGTTAATTATCTTTGGTTGAAAAGCCTACTATTATATTTTTGGTTCAGAATTCATCTCTTTTGTTTAAACATTCTACTATTTGGTTCCAACTTTTCCAATTGAAAATTAAACAATTTGGTTCAAAATTCAACTATTTTGTTCAAAATTTAATAATCTTTTTTTGAAAATTCATATATCTGGTTGCAAAATTCGTCTTATTGGATAGAAAATTTATCCTTTTGGATTGAAAGTTAATCTTTTTTTGTAGAAAATACAACTATTTGGTCGGAAATTACCTTTTTTGTTGAAAATTCGTCTTTTTCAGCAGAAACTTAATCTTGTTGGTTAAAAATTGATATTTTTAGTTGAGAATTAATCTTTTTTGGTTGAGGATTCAACTATTTTGTTGAAAATTTTATTATTTTGTTGGACATTCGTCTTTTTGAATAAAAAATTCGTTATTTTAGATTGAAATGTCAATAACTTTGGTAGAAAATTTAATTGTTTCGTTTTTGGATTTATTAATTATTCCCTTCTGATGCGTATGAATTTTTTTCTTTACAGGTCAATATCTCACTCAGATTTTTTTCAGAATTTGACAACGACATTCAAAGGTCGCTCAAGGCCATTTTGGGGTAAAAATGGCCATTCCTAATCAAATTCACGCTATTTATTGATTATTCGGTTTTGGCGCGCATGAATTGTTTTCTTCAAAATCCAATATTGTACTTAGATTTGTTTCAGATTTTTAAAATAATATCCAAAGGTCGCTCAAGGTCATTTTTGGACAAAAATGGACATTCTTAATTGAATTGACGCTATTTACTGATTATTCATTTCTGGCA
>CAKNYM010050921.1:115948-145899 GCA_932195095.1 Andricus curvator
ATCCCTTGAAATTTAATTTAATATTCCAATGTTTACTAGTAATTGCTGGAAATCTTCGAAAATCCTATAAAATTCTTTAAAATCCCTTGACATTTTGTATATCTCTTATAATCCATTAAAATTCCTTAAAATCCCTTAAAATCGATGGGATTGCTATAAATCCCCTGAAATGTAATTTAATTTATTTTCTAAGTTCACTAGAAATCCCTTGACATCTTGGGAAATCCTAAACAATTCTTTAAAATTCCTTGACACGTCGTATATCTTTTGAAATCCTTCGAAATTCCTCAGAATCTCTTGAAATCTTTGGAGACCGTGAAAATCCATTTAAAAAAGTATAAATCATTTGAAAGCGCTCAAATATAATTTAAATTAAACTTATTCAGATTGAATAAAATTTTTGAATCATATGAAATTCATTTAAATACCTTAAAATCCTTTTCAATCTTCAAAATCGCCAGGATTTCCTCGAAATTTAATTTAATTTTTCAAAGTTCACTAGTAATTGCTATCAATCTTTGACAGTCCTATAAAATTCTTTGAAATCCCTGGATTTTTTGCATCTCTCACATTCCCTTAGAATCCGTTAATATCCTTGCAAGTCTTTGGAATTGCTAGAAATCTCTTGAAATTTAATTTAATTTATTTTCTAAAGTTCACTAGAAATCCCTTGACAGCTTTCAAAATCCTACAAAATTCTTTGAAATCCCTTGACTTTCTGTACATCTTTTGAAATCCTTTATAATTCCCGAAAATCTCTACAACTGTAATTTTTTTGTTAAAACATGTTCCTCTTTGTAAAAAATGTACAAAATTAAAAAAAAATACAGTTAAATACAAATAGCTAATTTTTTCTTGTATTTTCTTGTAGAAAAGTGAAAAACTTAACAATAAAGTACTATTTTCTACTATTAAAAAATTTGCATAACTTTTTACTAATATTTTTTCTACTTTGTTGTAAAAATCTACAAGGTATTACAGAATTTTTAATTTTTTTAATTTGGATGTTTGACGTCATGAAAACATTCTTAATTTTATGTCAATTATTGTAAAAAATTACAAATCTTCATAGAAGAATACAAGATTTCATAAAAGTTAAAATATTGCGAAACTGTACTTAAATTCAATTTTTCAATTTGAAAGCCTCAGTGGTTAAACAAAATGTAAACGCCCGATTGAAACTTTATGAACAATTCGTAATTTAAAAATAATTTGAAAAATTAAACGCTCTTATTCAATTCCAAATCCTGTTCAAATATTGTTTCAGCCTGAAATATTTCATTTTTAACCAATTTAATTTGAAATTTTGTAATTAAGTAAGACATTATTTTGAATTTTTAGCAATATTTTACTTTTCATTTAAAATGAGCAATCATAAATCAAATATTAAAAACTAAACAATTTTGAACTGAATTATTGGAAATAGAAAGCCTTGAATCGTTAATATTTCAAAGTGTTGAATTAAAACTTTTACGTTACGATTTTAATTGTTCTATTCAACAAATTTTTAATATATGAGTGAAATTATTGAATTTTTATGTATGAATAACAATTGAACAATTATCAATTTGGAAAAAATTTGAGTTAGTTTAAGAAATATTTACCAGTTTTGAGCTCGGTTTTGAAAAGATCCAAACCTAATTTTAAACTGAAAAAGATTTCGAAAAATAAAAAACTAAATTTAGATTTTTGAAGATTTCGGAATAAATTGTTGAAAATTTTTATTGATCTTCAAAGGTTTTGAAAAAATAAAAAAAATTTCTTAACTTTATTGGAAAAATTAAAAATTATTTTGTATTTTAAAAAACTGATTTTAGGAGAATATTTTTGAAAGATTTAAAAAAATTGTTGAATGATAAATAAAAATTGAACAATTATTGATTTGGAAAATAATTGACTAAGTTCAAGATATATTTCGAAATTTTGAAAAGATTTCAAAACATTTAAAACACAATGTAGATTTTTGAAGATGTCGAAAACAAAATGCATAAGTTTTGTAAGCATTTTGAAAGGTTTTAAATTAATAAAAAATGTGTATCAAAATTCCCAGAAAAACAAACAATAATTTTTTGTTGGAAAAATTAATTTAAAAAAAAAATTAAATAAGATTTCCAAAATGATCAAAAAAGAATCTGGATGATTTTAAGGTAATTTTTTTACTTTTGCAAGATTTTCCAAAAAACTTTAGAAAAGTTCGAGTCGCAAGATAATAAAATTATTATTAGATTACTGAAAAAATTTTAAATTATTTTCTTCAAACAAATTTTTAAGCAAATATTTAAAAAGGTTTCAAAACAAATTTTAATTTATAAATTATTGTTTCTAACCTAAAATTGCTTAAAATGACATAATTTGACAAATTTATACATTTTTTTATTTATTCTTCAATTCATAGCATTGAAAATGATAGCGTGGATTTATTTTTTTTTCAAATATTTCAACTGTAAAATGTATAATTTGAAAATTTTCAATTGAAAAGTTTTTATAGCTTTCATTTTATGCGCGAAAATTATTGCGCGTTTGAATTAACATTTTTTTATTTTTAGTTTTAAAAGTTTAAAATTCAGAAGTATTTCACTGTGAGTATTTTAATTCGCGGTGAAGTTTTCATAACTTCAAATGAAAATAATTTTATTTTCAAGAGTTCGAATTTTTTAATTTCAATGACCGTGATCAATTCTTTCTCAATTGTCCAATTTTGATTTGCAGTCAAAAAATGGTTCTTTTTCGACCTAGGATAAGAATATTAAAATTATTGCAATCACATAATTTTAAATTACATATATTTGTCCAATCGATTGTTATATATTTGAAAAAAAAAACTTCAAACGTAAGGTTTTTTGTTTGTTTAATAACGATTATACTCATAATTATATTGAAATATTAAAAAAAAAATTTGAATCTCTAGAAATCTTTGAAATTTCTTGAAATCCTTGGAGATTTAATAAACATCCGTGAATTTTGTGCAATTCCTTTAAATACCTTGACATTTTGTACATGTTTTGAAATCCTTTAAAATATCTCAAAATCTCTTGAAAAATTTTTGGAGAGCGTAAAAATCAAATTAAAAAAGTATAAATCATTTAAAAGCCCTCAAATATAATTTAAATTAAACTTATATAACTTATATACTTGATTCTTATGAAATTCCTTGAAATATCTTAAAATCCCTTGAAATCTTGATAATCGCTTGAATTCCTTAAAGTGTTGAGAATCGCTACGAATCCCTTGAAATTTTATTTAAATTTCCAAAGTTCACTAGAAATTCCTTGAAATCTTCGAAAATCCTACAAAATTCTTTAAAATATGATTATTTTTTAATAAATTTATCAGTATTAATATTATTTATTATAACAATTATTTTTGGAAGAATAATTAATTAATTATTATTTTCTTCATTAAAAGGAAAAAATGAAATTTCATTAAAAATTGATATCTTCATTGAAATTCTGTATATGTACAAAAATCCATTGGAATCCCTTAAAATCTCTTGCAATCTTTGGAATTGCTAGAAATCCCTTGAAATTTCATTTACTTTAATTTATTTTCCAAAGTTCTCTAGAAATTTCATGAAATCTTTGGAAAACGTACATAATTCTTTAAAATCCATTAAAATTTTGTATATCTTTTGAAATCCTTTAAAATCGCTTAAAATACATTAAAATTTAATTTCAATTTCCAAAGTTTACTAGAGATCCCTTGAAATTTTGGAAAGTCATAAAGAATTCTTTGAAATACCCTGAAATCTTTGAGAAACTTTAAAATTCTCTAAATTACCTTGAAATCTTTGGAAATCATACAACATTTTTTAGAATCTCTTGAAATGTTTCAAATTTCTTGAAAATTTGGAATTCCTTAAAATCCTCCAAACTCCCTCGAAATGTTTCAAAATTTCTTGAAATCCGTGCAAATATTTTTTATTTGTCTCGAAAAACGATGCAATTTTTTTGATTATTTAAAATATTTAGAAAGCCATTAAAATCCGAAAGCCTTAAAATCTGTGGAAATCCATTGAAATTTGTTGAAAACTTACGTCAAATGGAAAAATAAATCATTTGTTTGTACTTTCTCTATTTTTCGCATCAACTCTTTCAATATTTTAACATTCTTTATTTTTATTCTGTTGAAATTTAAGAATTTTAAATCAGATTAAAATCAAATTCAAAATCTTATTTAACGTCCAATAATCAAGTTAATGTATAGAATTCCTGAAAATAAAACAAGAATTCAACGATCAAATTTGGACAAACACCACAAAATGCTCCTATTACAATTCCTAAAAACAAAAAAATTTGTTTCTTTGCAGAAAAATAAAAAAGAGGAAAGAAAAATGAGAAGGCAACCAACCAAATCCCCTTCCTTCTCTTTTTTATTTCTTTCGTCTTTTTTATTTTTATTATTATCAAATAAGAATATGAAAGCATGCAAAATGTTTACCAACGTTTCAGTGCTAACACAGCACCCTTATCAAGGTAAGAAAAATTAGAGCAGGTAGGAACAGCGACGAAAAAAAAAATATATTATTCTGTTTTTCTTAAAATGTTTCTGTAGAATGATTTTTCCAGAATTGCGGAAAAATTATAAGAAATTTATTATTGGAAATCATTATAAACATATGCTGAATTTTTTTTTTATCTTTTTTTATTTGAGATTCGGGATCTAGCGAATAAAAGTCATTAAAATCAACCTTCGCTTTTCTTCTGTGATTGGTAGAAGCGATTCAACAATTCAATGTCCTCATAATATTTAAAACATTACTAATTATTTTTCAATTTTTTCCGAATTAAAATATTTAGATCACATTTTTTAACAAATGGAAAGAGTAGATAATTTATTATTGAAAAATTTATTTGTTTTAAATCATGCAACAACCCTATTGTAGCGATATTTTTCACCATTGCCAGCAAAAATTATCCTTGAATCTCAAAATTCCAATGAGCCATATGACAAAATTGTTGGTTTCGAAAAATATGAGTAGCTTGCGGTTCCCCAGAGGTGCAATCATGAGCACTATTTCTTCCTTCTGCGACATCATTTATTATTATTAGACCATGACTATATTTGTGATCATTTTCCAAGTGGTTCAAAATTCTTTAGACAATTTTTGTTTGTTTAAATAATGCACTGAAATATAAGTTTTGTACACAATTTCTGGGATAATTCATGATTTTTTGTATGCAGGATGTTTCGGGGTTGTTTTAACATCCCCTAAAAATTCGAATGAGAAAATCGACAATTTCTTAAAACCAAAACCACTGGATATTTTTCGATTAAACTATCAAGGTCGGAAATCACTTCAAAATAAATGTGAAAAACATCGCTCAGTAGGGAAAGTGCTTTAGATGTATTTTAAGCGTTATTTTTATCAACCTTTGAAGATTTCAGCACGGACGTTGAGATGTCCGAAAAACAAAAACCAAGGAAAATTTTTGGATTATACTACTGGGACAGAAAATCACATAAAAATAAGTGCAAGGAGCGTTCTCAATGAAGAAAAGTGTTTTAATTTATTTTCAGGGCTGTTTTGATAGCCCTTAAATATTCAAGCAAGCAAACCTGCTTTAAAAAAAAAAAAAAAAAAAAAAAAAAAAAAAAAAACCAAGGGAGTTTTTTAGATTAAACCACTGGGATAGGAAATCACATAAAAATAAATGCAAGGAGTGTCATCTACGAAGGAAAGTGTTTCAATTTATTTCAAGGGTTGTTTTAACAGCCATTAAAGGTTCAAGCAAGCAAACCTGCTTTATTCCACAAATCAAAACCAAGGGAGATTTTTGGATTAAACTACTGGGATAAGACGTCACATTTAAAAAAATGCAAGGAGCGTCCTCTACAAAGAAAAGTGTTTCAATTTATTTTAAAGGCTGCTTTAACAACCCTTACAGATTCAAGAAACAAAATTTACATTTCCTAAATACCAAAACCACAAGAAACTTTTTTATGAAACTATTGGGTTTGCCAATCACTTCACCATTAATGTAAGAAAAATCGCTTGGAATGGCAAGTGTTTAAGTTTATTTTTAGGTTTGCTTTATCATTCCTTAAAGATTCAAGCAAGGAAATCAACGTTTTAAAAAAATCAAAACCACAGGATTTTGGGTTAAATGAATGGGGTAGAAAGACACATAAAATGAGTGCAAGGAGCATTATATACGAAAAAAGTGTTTTAATATATTTTAAGGGCTGTTTAAACATCCCTCAAAAATTTAAGTAAGAAAATCAAGATTTCCCACCTTAGTAGTTTAATCGAAAAATATCTCGTCATTATGTATACACAAATTCGTGATTTTTTCAAGTTCATGGGTAAAAAAATTTTGTTTGGGTGGGTATGATCTACAAATTTGATATCACCTAGCCAAATCTAACAAAAAGTTTTTGGGAAGGATAACATTTCAGTAATAGACGAATTGTTCTATCAAGATACTGAATATACTAAATATATGTCCCAAATTGGAATTCAAAATTATTTAAATTTTCCATGTTATTTAATTAAAAATTTCGAGCTACTTTTTTATCATAACTTGGTTGTTAATAGCAATAGAGAAAAATGTTTCAGACCGTTTTTTTCTCAGTTCAATGAAATTCCACCCGAAAAAAAACTGTCAATTTTCTCATTTAGGAAACAAAATCTATTTGTTGTGTTAAAAGCTGTTCTTTGCAAGATGTTTTTTTTTGTAAATCATAAGTGCATCGTAAATTTTTGCAGCGCCAATATTTTGTGTTTTTGCAGAAAAGCATTTTTGAAGTTTTCAATCGTATTTGTGATTTTCTTGAAAAAAATATCTCACGAAGAACTGGTTTCAAAATGACAAAGAAACTTTGCTTTTTAAATAAACAAAATGAAAAAATGTACCTTCTTGAACTATAACTTGAAACAATGGAGGAGTAAGTGAAAAAAAATGTGATGAATCCATTTTTTTAAATGAGTTATGCATGGTTCCAGCATTTTTGGGACTCGAAGAATACGTTTATTGACTCTTGGTTCAAGCAAAATTATATCCGATTAGAGTTGAACCTTAAAAATGTTATAACCTTCAAAATATATAAACGAAAATCAGTATAATTTGTTTTGAAGTATTCAGTATGTTATAAAAACTGCATAAATCCAGGCTAACAGATTCAATAATTCGATAACATTGGATAACCAACTAGAAGGTTTCCTCTATATGATCCTGAATTTTCCTTCTATGTCTGATGTTCTGAAACACAGCATTTGTCTACTTATCGAGGAATCATCTGGAATAGATTTATTAATGTTATTTATTAATGTTTCGTTCGCTTCCTCATCAGTTATTTACTACCCTAAAAAATAATGATAGCCCAAAACACAGCTAAATCTAAGGCATGGCTCCTAACTCATCCGCGAAATGCTACACATAAAAAAATGAATGTTTAGCAATCGTTTCAGTAAAAACTATCCATCCTCCTGATAATTTTCTTCTAAATTATTGATCTGCAGAATGGAAATAATAAAAACAATTTATAATTAGACGTTTTGACTGAAAGCCTTTTCCTTTACATTTGCCGCGGGGTCCTTTGAACTACCCTAGTACGCGTGCAAGAAATGATGTACTAATAGATGGTGTGGAAGTTAGGGTTCTTAAAAGAGAATCATTATCCTTAGATAATTTCTGTAATCAGAAGCTGATGTGTCGAGGGGTGAATCGATTCTTGGTTGTTGGCCTGAGCCCTTCGATTACAGCTCAATGCCTTGGCAGTCGGTGCACCAGAAGCCATCTCGCAGCCACCTCACAAAGGCGACTACCGGGAGACACGCGTCGAGACGCCTCGCGCGCACGCGCCCATATTCGCGACGTCATCGCGCCGACCGCGACGTGCGCTTCACTCCGAGTTAGACTCCCGATGCGACTGGGTATTCGCGAATTTCGAATCCGTTTTTGCACTCTGATGTGGTGCGGCGGGAAGAGTCGCCGGTTTGTTTCACTGTTCCAATTTTCCCTCCATCATCAACCCCCTGTGACATGTCAGTGACAATATCTCACGACCCTCATCAGTTTCCGTGATAAGTCACGTGAGAGAGTGTGTCAATTTCGATTATTAGGTTGTAATCATAGCGAAGGAAGAGTGACTCCTGTGCATAACATTTCTGTTTTGAGTGTTCTGAGGAAGACTCTTTTCTAGGGATTTAATTGTCTTTTAGTTTTTGCTGTACTTGAGGATTTACTTAAGGAATCGATCTTCATTCAGGTGAGTGATCAATTGATGAACTGATGAAATTGATGAAATTGATAAATTTTGTTAGATGTTCCGGATAGGTGCAATGATGATCCTGAGTCTTGAATTGATGTAGAATAATGAAGATTGTTGGTAGGAAGGTTATTGTTAAGAATCTTGTGGAGACAGTGACAGAGATTGCGAGTTCTAGGGATTCCATTCTCATTTAGTTATTGCTCTGCATGAAGATTTACTTGATGAGTCGATCTTCATTCAGGCGAGTGATCAACTGATGAAATGATGAACTTGATGAACTTTATTAGATGTTCCGGATAGGTGGAATGATGATCCTGCGTCTTGAATTGATGTTGAGTGAGGAAGACTATTATTAGGAAGGTTATGGTTAACAATCTTGTGGAGATGATGACAGAGTCTGAGTGTTCTGAGGATGACTCCGGTCTAGGGATTTACTTGTCTTTTAGTTTGTTCTCTACTTAAGGATTTACTTGATGAATCGATATTCATTGAGTTCAGTGCTCAGTTGATGAGCTGATGAAATTGATGAACTTTGTTAGATGTTCCGGATATGTGAAATGATGATCCTGAGTCTTGAATTGATGTTGAATGAGGAAGATTGTTGTTAGGGAGGTTATTGTGAAGAATCTTGTGGAGACGATGACAGAGAAGGACAGTGAAGCTGTACTAGAGGAAAATGTTCCAAAGGATGTAAGAAAATTTTTAGATGAAGTTACTTGTCTAGAAGAATCTTAAAATTTCAGATGAACTCTTTTTGAATAAGAATCTTCAAAGAAGCCACTCTTCACGAGTTACAATTATAGTGACAAGATTTAACTGCATTGATAAGATACATCATTGCTCTGTCAAACTTTCTTTATTGATTCGTAAATAAATACTGTCAAGCTAAAGCAACTTGTCACTCCACTGATAAACTCCTGAATGATATGCTGTTAACAATGAGGCTCAAATGTGATGCATAGAGGGTCAAGCATCGAATTCGATTAGTTATCAACAATGAGTGTTGATACTCGCAAAATCTGCTTAAAAGCATATATTATTAATTCCTAACTTATGTCTATTAGTTTTTACATATTTTACAATGATTCAATATAATTTTAAACAAAATTAGGCTTCATTAGCGTCTGTTCTTAATCAGTTTATGATGATCTTCTCATTCTGAAAATACTAGCATATTCAGGAAGAAGCACTATCTTTTATAGATTAAATTAAGCATACAGAAAATACCAAACGTGATTTATATTTTGATTTCAGAGTAATCTTAAACCGCAACAAAAATTGTATTCATGTGGTAAGATTTGCCCACCACATTGGGTATGGTTACAATTTCAACTTTATTGTATATTCCTTTATTTCGATGCGTACAAATTTAACTTTACCCACTTGAAAATGACCCACAATAAAAATTTTCTTTTGATTTTTCTGTGCAATCTGAAAAATGCACTTTCAAGTGATTATTACTTCTGAAGTTTTCATCAAGTGCGCATGTACAATTTGAAAGCAACCAATCAGATACTCTAGAATTTGTTAACCCATCTGTATACCTTAGCAACCTGATGCTCTTACCGGCTAGTTAAGTACGCTTCACTCTAGCATAGGTACTGTTTGATGTAATTTCTATTGAGTTATGTACAGTTCGTAAACTCAAAATCTTAAACCATAAGTGTTATTTAAGATTGAAAAGCTGGTAGGCAACATGAACAATCAAATTTCTATACAATCGCAAGATAGGTCCTCAAAGTAATAACAATGCAATAGTTGACATCTGAGAACCAAAAAAAGGGGCACGTGGTTTATGAAAATCTTTTTTTGACCTCCTTAGATCGCTATAGTGTCATATGGTCCACAAGCCAGAAATGCAAGGATCGCATTAATGCGACCGGTGGTAAAATCTCGTGCTGGCAATAATTGGGAGCGCCCTAATTGCCACGGTGCGCGAACGATGACCGCTGTAATTGCCTCGTCTAAGGTGCCGAGAGAGATAGAGCAATGAGGTGGGTAAGAGAAAGAGGTGATAAGATGAAGAGGGGACAATATGAGATGAAGGGGTAACAGGGAAGAGGGTCAAATGTAATGGTCCAAGGTCACTCAGTAATTAACGCAATTCAATTTATTGCTGAAAGCGATCATTACTGTGTTTGAAACCAACTTACCCCTAACACCTCCAGTTATAACACTTAATTGCTATTTTATTTTAGCGTCAATAGCGTTAGTTACTGCACTAAAGGTTTTTGCAACCAACTTGAGCACCGTCCATTTTTCCTGTTAATGATGACTAGCTTCATGTGCTTCTGACACGCAAAAATTCGCTCACATAAAAATGAGCATACAACATCAGCTGGTGTTAACAGGCAAACGAATTCTTTTCCCTCGTGCTTCTCCCGTTAAAATTTCCAACTCTAAACAATTTTCCTACTTTTTTTAACAATTAAACTCGTTTCATCCATGAAGTCATTATAAGTATTGATCTACATTTTTTTAACGAACAAGATATTCAAAATTTTTAATTTGGAAAATGGATAGCGGAAAGGTGGAGAGTCGCAGTCTACTGGTCTTTCAAAAACAATTCATGTAAAATAGCTTGCTTTTATATACAAGTTTTTCTTTTAAATTTAGAAAAAAATTATTGTCATGATTGTAAAATTAGATAACGGGATTCAAGAGGGAAAGGGCACATTTATAAGAAATATTTTAATGTAGGTGATGACAGAAAGAACCCCAAGAAAATAAGACTTAAAGAAAAGCTTCCTGCAGAATAGTATGAGAAAATAAATTTCTACATTTTGATGAATTGGTAACAAAAAGTAACACTTCCATATAGAAAAATTTGTTTTTCATTGCACATCTATATGCCAAGACCTTCATTAATTTTAACCATCTTTCAAGAAAATCGAACTGAAAGAAAATATTTCAGCATAGTGGTCTAAGAAGTGATTTTTCATTATTTTTCAACCTTCAATACTAAAAAACCATCACTACAATATACAAAAATTTTATTTGTTTGTGTTCATTTAACTGTCAAAACCTACAATTTAAGCCTTCTGGAAAAAATTTGTCTGATAGAAAAACTTTAGGCATATAGTGATCTAAAGATCGAAATGACTTATTTTTTCTTATTTTTTAACCATTGATAACAACAACAAAAACCACTATAATATAGAATTTTTTTCTAAACTTGCTACATGCCAAGATCTTTAATTCCAGCCGTCTTCGAACACAATCAAACTAAAATAAGCGATTCCAGCATAGTGATCTAACCAAACGAAATTTCCTCATTTTAGTAATTTCACACTTAATGATGAAAAAACAATACTATGAGTAAGTAAATTTTATTTTGTTATGTAGATTTAAATCTGAGAACCTTCATTTTGAGGAATTTACGAAAAAAAAGAGACTAATAGAAAAGCTTTTAGCAAAGTCGTCTAAAAAACGAAGTTTCCTTATTTGTCGCATTTTTCAATCTTTGATAACAAAAAACATCACAATAAAATCTCACAATTTTATTTTTAAATGCACATCTTCATACCAACACCTTCAATTTGAGCTATCTTCGAAGAAAATCGATCGGAAAGAAAGGCTTCCAGCATAGTGGGCTAAAAAACAGAATGTCTCCATTTCGAATGTTTTTAATCACTGATTGCAACAAAGCAATACAATAACATACCAAAATTTATTTTATGAAAACCTCACTTAGAAAAGAATTTGATTGAATAAAAAAATGGTATTGTTTCAATTGAAAAAACATTATAGCAATACTATATGTCTACATGTCAATACAGACAATACAGTCAGTCGAAGCAGACTAAAATAAAAGCTTCCAGGAGAGTCGCCTAAAAATCTAAAATTCCTTATGTTTTTTTATTTTTTAATCTTTGATAACAAAAGGACATCAAATCATATTTTTGTAAGCATTTCTATCTACACGTCCAGACCTTCAATTTGAGCTGTCTTCGAACACAATCGATCTAAAAGAAAGGATTCCAGTATAGTGATTAAAGAAAACGAAGTTTCCCCATTTTTCTCAGTATAACAAAAAAACACACACACAATACTATAATATAGCAAATTTCATTTGGTAAAACTTACATAAATTCCAAGATATTAAATTTGAACCATTCCTGTAAAACAATGGAATAAAAGTAAAGTTTCTAGCATAGTGGTCTGAAAAACCAAATTTCCTCATTTTCAATATTTTTTAACCACAGGTAATAAAAAAAAAATTTAACATAGACAAATTTTGATTTGTGAATTGACATCGGTATGCCAAATGCTGCAGTTCGAGCCATCTTCGAAGACAATCGATCTAAAAGAAAAGATTACAGCATAGTGGTCTCAAAAATGAATTTTCCTAATTTTTTTTTTTCAATCTTTGAGGACAAAAAAATATCAGTATGACATAACAAAGTTTATTTTTTGAAGCACATCTACAAACCAAGACCTTCAATTTTATCTGTTTTCGAAGAAAATCGTATAATTTCTAGGGTATGTTAAACCGTGTACAAAAAAAGGGCGCTTGCTATCAATACATACGATGATGATTAGCCCTCTGTGCAAATTCGTTTTCATAATAATTTTCATAATAACTAATTGTATATTAATTTTCTCTCCATAAATTTTGATTTTTTAATTGACATCGGCATGCCAAATGCTTCAATTCGAGCCATCTTCGAAGACAATCGATCTAGAAGAAAAAATTTCACCATACTGGTCGCAAAAATGAATTTTCCTCATTTTTCTCTTTCTTAATCTTTGATGACAAAAAAAACATCAGTATGACATAATAAAAGTTTATCTTTTGAAGCACATCTAAAAACCAACATCTTCAATTTTATCTGTTTTCGAAGAGAATCGGATAATTTCTAGGGTATGTTAAACCGTGTACAAAAAAGGGTGCTTGCTATCAATATATACGATGATGATGAGCCCTCAGTGCAAATTCATTTCAATAATAATTATAATAATAACTAATTATATATTAATTTTCTCTCCATAAATTTAAATATCCTCTGAATTTTTATTCCCCATTTCAATAGACACTTCCCATCATTTGGTATTATCCCATAATTCCAATGATCCCTCAATTTTGATCAGTATTCTTGCACAACTCTTTCCTTTCTCAAGTGTCTTGCGTGTTTTTAAACCAATTAAAAGCAATATCAATTGGTACTTTCCATCAATTGGCCTTTTTACACAATTATTGTTCCTCAACAATGAATTTCTCTCGAGTGTTTTTATAATCAAGTTGATCCATCTAATTTTTTACACCCCCTCAATTATTATTTGTCCGTTTTTTTATTTTTTAAACCTATTTTTCCCCAATTGGATTTTCCCCGTTCCCAATTTCCCTTTGCTCTTCTTAGCCCCGGTACTTCGTCATCGTTACGAGCTTTCAAAGTGTTCGAGAAATTATAAGAGCACGATAAAGACCACGTTTTATACCCTTTCGACGATCCGCGCCTGAGGACGAGAACGCTGGGCGCAATTAGCGAATTAATCCGCGATAAATTAGCGCGTCACTAGCTCACTTTTTTTCCGCTTCCTCTCGGCTCCACTTTTCTCTTTCTCACGAGCGCCGCGGCTGATCCGAATCGGCCGATAACTTTAATTAACCGTCCTCTTCTTTGGTTAGTCGCTTCACTTCTTTTTCAGAATCACCCAGGCCAAGGTAAATAACGCAACGAATCGGCTAGATTGATTCGACGTTATCGGTCGTTTAGACTTCCTTTACGCTACATCGCCGATGTACGATATCGGCGAACGTGAAAGCACATTTCAGAATTGTTTTCGGATTTTTGAATTAAAAAAAAAAAATAATAAACTGGTTGCATTACGGCTTGAAGAAATACTAAAGTTTAATTGGAAATGTGTCTCAATCCTATGTTTATGGTAAACAAAAAAAACATAATAATCTGACTTTGAAATTACAATTTAAGATGCAATTGGTAACTAAAATTTCAAGTATTTTTTTCAGTGATAAGTAACTTTTTAGAAGAAACTAGTTATCGTTGTCGTTACAGCTTAAACAAGCTGTGAATTCGATCTCGAGTGTTTCCACTTTGTTTGTATTTATAATTGTATGGTGCTCATTTCACGAGCACTTTGCTTCCCGTTAGCAAATGTATTTACTTCTTCATAGAGGAAGAAGTAGTTATTTTTGTCATTAATAGACAAACGAAAGTGTCCATTTTGAGCAATTTAAAAATAGAAATTTACAAAAAATACAAAATTACAAAATAATAGAAACAATTTTTTTAAATACAAAGACAAATCAGACAAATTAAATTTTGTATTCGAAATCCTATCCCTTTCCGAGCTTTATGATTTCTTTAAAAAAATTGTCAGAATTATTCTATTTCAAAATTTATGATCAAAAAGTCTTTTCTATTCATGCGTCAACTTTGAATTATATCGAGGAAAAAAGTTTTTCTGTTTGAAACAGATGATTCAAATTCAAATTATAAATGAGCATAACTTCCTTAATCTTCAATAAAGTGTATTAATATTGTAGATCAATCTATTCGTCTCGAACCAAGGAATCTTTTATATTCTTGCATCAACTTTAAATTATGTTAATGATGAAAGTTTTACTATAAAAAACTGATTTTCAAAATATATCAATTACCATAACTTCCCAACTCTTTAATAAAATGTATTAGTATCATAGGTCAATCGATTTATCTCGAACCAAGGAATCTTTTATATTCTTGCATCAACTTTGAATTATGTTGAAGAAAAAAGTTTTACTATAAAAAATCGTATTTCCAAATATTATGCATTACTATAGCTTCCTTACTCTTCAATAAAATGTATTGATATTATAGGTCAATCGGTTCGTCTCGAATCAACACATCTTTTCTGATATTGCATCAACTTTTAATTATATTAATGAAAAAAGTTTTACTATAAAAAACCGATTTTCAGAATATATAAATCACCATAACTTCCCAACTCTTTAAAAAAATGTATTAATATTATAAATCAATCGATTCGTCTCGAACCAAGGAATCTTTTATATTCTTGCATCAACTTTGAATCATGCTAATGAATAAAGTTTGAATATAAAAAAACAGATTTTTAAAATATTATTGAGTGCTAAAAAAAATGCAATAAATAGTTTTCGAAATACTCTGGTCAGTTTCAAGATATTAGTGGTGAAAATAAGCCCTCCAAATTTCATTCATTTTTCTGCAATTTGAAAATTTTGGAATATGTTACCATTACGAAGCTTCCTCTATGAGGAAGCAAAATGTAACTTTTTTTTAGTTACTTTTGCAAAAATAGTATCTATAGTTTATTTTTTGAGTTACTTCTGTATTTTAGAAAAATATATGGTCTTTACTGACACTGCGTGTCAACGAAATGCGAAGACACTTGCGAGGGAAATGCATAAAGCAGTTGTCATTGTGTCGCTCCGTGTCCACAAGGTGCACGAGGCTTTTGCTGGATTTCGAAAAATAGAAACACATACTAAGGAATATAATTATTGCTTATTTCTATATGCATTTAGGACTGCCACAGAGTCACTTCAGTCACTTTTTTCCCAATTTTATTGAATAAAAAAAAATCTTTCATATTCTTTTGAATTCTCACTGAATTCCTGTAAATGCCCTTGAAATCCACTGAATTTCATTGATCTTTTTTAAAATTCCAAATTCATTTAAATCACCCAGAAGACCTTCAAATTCTTTTGTTCTATTCATTTAAAGCAATTTAAAGTCACCTTGAATTCTTCTAAATTCACTCAAATTTTTCTAAAATCAATGGGATATTCTGAATTTTAATTATTTGTTTCTAATCCGTCGAATTCATTTCAAATCCACCCTGAATTCTTTTGAATTTTTTTCCGAATTTTTACGCATATCGCCCGGAAATTTGTTCGACTTCACAAAAAAATACAGTTTTTTCTTCTGAAAGAAAAAGATATTTAGAGGTGGCGCAAGCTTCATAAAATTTAACACATATTTCCCATAAGAAAAAAATACGTTTTTGTAAATTTTATTCAGAATCATCAATATCAAGTGAATCGAGTTGAGACTCAACATTTGTCTTCTAAATTAGCCATAGAATATGAACAAAATATTACTTTTTGAATATCACTCCCATAAGTCTGTTTTATAGGGCCCCAAAAAAAACCCCATAAGTGAAAAAATGGTTTTTGCGAGTTTATGGCGGTAATTATGATTTTCTTTGAGTTTTTTTTTTTTTTTTTTTGATGCAGGTTGTTTCTAATACATAAAATCCTATTTTGTCATGGTAATCAGGTGCTTACATAAATTGTTAAAGCAATTTATCATTGTTTTTAGCAACTTTCTCTTAGAGTAGAATAAGAAAATCGCGGTTTTTTCAAAAATGTTCTACTTTTTGTTGGATTTTTAATTACAGTGAGGTCATTCTTAATTAATCTTGACAAATATGATTGTTGAAACAATTGATTATCATTGTTATTAATATTTTCTCAGAATAATGCTAGAAAATTGCAGTTTAAAAAAAAATTCCACTTTTTGTCCAATTTTTAATTAGAGGGTGGTGAATAATTGATCAAAATCAAAAAAATTAATTTTGTAAACAATTTATTATTATTTTAAATAATATTATTTCTGGATAATGTTTGAAACTTGCGGTTTTGTATACAATCTTCAACTTTGTGTCAACTCTCAATTTAATCCAACTCTCAATATAATTCATATAGAAAATTTAAAGAATATTTCAAATATCTGTTTTATTACATAAAAATATATTCACAAGAAAGACAAAAATTATTCAAAATATTATTTCCTCTAATTTAATGATAAATTGTTGAAATAAATATTTGTTTGAAGAAATGTATATTTAATATTAATATTATTAATAATATTGTTTGCGAACTATAATTAATTATTACGTGACTTCGAATGAAAAATAGAAAAATAGTTTGAAATTTTAGAAAAATACAGCAGCTATCTACCATTAAACAAAGAGAATATTATTAAGAATAATAATACATTGCTTAAACAATTAATTTTTGTTGACCTGAATTAATTATCACTTCACTCTAATTGAAAAGTGGACAAAGTGTTACAAAATTCAGAAAAAACTGATATTATATAGCATTATTATAAAAGAAGATAGCTATAAACAATAATAATTTGTTTAAACAATAATTTTTGCTACATTCAATTCAATATTAACTCACTTCAAGTGAAAACTGAAAAGTGCACAAAAAGTTTGAAATTTCAGAAAAAACCGCAATTTCTAGCATTATTCAAAGAGAATATTATTAGCAATGAGAATAAATTGTTTAAACAATTATGTTCGTCAAAAATAATGAACCACTACCTAACTCTAATTGAAAATTGGAAAAAAAGTGGAATTTTTTTTTTTAAACGCATCTTTCTATCTCTATTCAAAGAGAAAATATGATAAAAATAACAATAAATTGTTTAAACACATTTAATTATCAGTATAAAGTAGCGTTTTATGTATCGAAACAATTTTCAATAAAAAAAAACCGTAAAATAAATAAAAATTAGCTCCAAAAACCCGCAAAACCCTTTTTTTCACTAATGGGTTTTTTTTGGGACCCTATAAAATAGACTTATGGGGGTGATATTTGAAAAGTAATGTTTTATTCGTATTCTATGACTAATTGTGAAGAAAAATGTTGAGTTTCAACTCGCTTCAGCTAATATTGAGGATTATGAATAAAATTTACAAAAACGTATGTTTTTCTTATGGGAAGTACGTGTTAATCATAAAAATCAGAGAGAAAAAAATTTCCAAGCATTTTCCGACCACCCTAGTCTACAGTAGTACCTCTAAAAAATGATACATCAGAAAAAAAGAATGGGGCCAATCAAAAATTAGAAGGCACTTCCAGGGGAAAATATAAATAACCATTTTTTTAGGTTCCTCTCTTTTCCCCTTTTTTGAAGAACTTCGTTCCTTTGACCTCTTTCAAGAAACTTATTTGCAAGATAATAATATTGACGGTTCTGAATAAAATGACAAAAACCTCTTTTTTATGGGAAATACGTGTTAAACTTCATCGGGTTTGCGGCACCTCTAAATATAATTTTTTCCACAAAAAAAAATGTGACTATTTTTTGCCTGAATCCATTGAAAGTGAATTGAAACTATTCGAAATCTAAGATTGCCAGGTTGTTTATTTGACTTTTCACCTCCTGTTTTGGTAGCAGCGACTGCCGGAATGATAATCACTTTGCAGCCCTAGCGGAGGGAAAGGAAGGAAGAAGGCTCGAGTATTCGAGAGCTCGCTTCTGACTTCGATTGGTTTCCACGTTCGTTCGTTCGAGTTGCCGAAAGGGTCGGCCGGGTGGGTCGGACCGACGTCGAGGCGGGTCGGAAGTCAATCTTCGCGGCCGGAAGTGGTTCACCCCCGACCCTTGCCAAGTCGCTTCCTACCACCACAACCTTTCTCGCCGCACTCTTCCTCCATCACTGCTCACTGGCTCCTCTAGTCGACGAGGCGCCTACAGTCCTACACAAACCAACCAACCAACCCCTAAATGAAATCCCGAAATTAAACCCGTATATTAACCCCATGGAGCGGCCTCTCCTAAATTAAAAAACAACATATTACGGCGATGCCAAGCTAGGGCCAGGACAGGGCCATACCAGGACTGCTACACTCTTATACCTACCCGTTACTTCACGAGACCGGGGTGATACTGGACTCGACCGCCATTCTATTCTCCGTAAATTGCGTTTTTAAATTCGTAAGGGGTTGGGGCACGTGTCCCGACTCGCGCTTTTACCAAACCTCAACCTGAATATATTGCTTTATCGACGTTCTTCGATACCATTCTCTCCGGCCTATTTCTTTTCAAACCTTCGACATTTTTATTAATATTCAGTTATTTGAAAATAGCTGTTTGTGATGCAAGTGCGCAAAATAGGTGATTGTCGGAGAGTGTGAAACTTGCAGCATGAGCTGAAGGCAAATGCAATTACAAGAGTAGAAATTCCCTAGCGGACCGCGTGAACGGAACGGGTACGCTAGAGCGTCACCGTAAAATGACTGTTCAGTTCGCTAGGGCAGATTTTCATCATTTTCACATTCATACACAATTGTGTATGAACATCAACACTACATTTGTCTTTTCACACATTTATAATTATGCATTTGTATTTATTCATGTCTTGAAAAATTAAAACATGTGTACGGTAACCCAACGCACACTATTAACCGTCGGTTTACCAACGTTTTCATTTCTGAATTTATTCATTGCATGAATAAATACAAATAAATATAAATGTGTGAAAATATAAAGAGAGTGTTGATTTCCATGTGAAATTGTGAATAAATATGAAAAAGGATGTAAATATTCCCTAGCGTAACCGTCTTCGGCCTAAAGGATGTAAATATTCCCTAGAGTAACCTCTCTGGCCTATTTCTCTTCAAACCTTCGATATTCTTATTAATATTAGTTTATTCAAAAATAGCTGTTTGTGATACAAGTGCGCAAAATGGGCGATTGTCGGAGAGCGTGAACCTTGCAGCATGAGCTGAAGGGAAATGCAATCACAAAAGTAGAAATTCCCTAGCGGACCGCGTGAACAGAACGGTTACGCCAGAGCGTCAGCGTAAAGTGACCGTTCCATTCGCTGGGCCCGCTAGGGCATTTTTATCCTTTTTTACATTTATTCAAAATTGTATGTGGGACTCAACATTCTTTTTATCCTTTGACACATTTATAACTATTTATTTGTATTTATTTACTTGTTAAAAAATTAAAAGCTGTGTACGACAACCCAACGCACAATATTGCACATTGAGTTGCCGCACACAGCTTCAAATTATTAATTTTTCAACATATGAATAAATAAAAATAAATATAAATGTGTAAAAAGATGAAAAGAGAGTTGAGTTCTAAGAGAAATTGTGAATAAATATGAAAAAGGATGTAAATATGCCCTAGCGTAACCGTATCGTTCACGAGGTCCGCTAGGGAATTGCCTGCACAACCGTCCGAGAAAATTATTTAGTAATTTTTTACACATTCTCATAGGATTTTTGATCTGAAAACGTGGAATTGTCAGGAAATATTTATATACCAAAGAAAACTTAATTTAAAAAAAATTTAATATTAGTAATATTAGTGAATTTAACTCTTTTTCTGAAATTTGTTTTCCTTTTGTTGGAAATTAATCTTCTCAACTGAAAATTTAACGATTCTATTTTTGCTTGTGACTTAATGTTTTTAGTTGAAAATTCAAGTTTCGGTTAACAAATCATGTGTTTGGTGGAATATTCGTCTTTTGAGATAGGTAATTATTCTTCTCTATCTTGACTGAAAAATCGTTTTTACTTAAAAATGTTTATATTTTGGTTGAATTAAACTGTTCTTGATTCGAAATTAAAATCTCTCTTGAAAGACTCGTTTGGTAAAAATTATTATTTTTTGGTAGAAGATTCATCATTTAAATTGAAAATATTCGTCTCTTTGGGTGAAAATTTAACTATTTTGTTGAAATTTTTTTTTTAATTTAATTTTTTAATTTTCAAATTTTTAATATTTAATACTAATATTTAATAATATTATATAAAAGTTTTAATATTCCAGTTGAAATTTTTATTATTTCGTCGAAAATTTGTTTTCTTTTTGCTTAAAAATTAATTTTTCCAACTGAAAATTTAACTATTTCATTTTTTGTTGATGTATGATCTATTTTAGTTAAAAATTGAACTATTTGGTTGAAGATTTATCTTTTTCACTTGAAAATTCAACTATTTGGATAAAAATTCTTGTAATTTGTTGCAATATCGTCTTTTTTAGTAACAATTTAATCATATTGTTTGAAAATTCATCTTTTCTGTTTAAAATTCAACTATTCTAGTTGAAGATTCATCATTTTAGCTTTTTGTTGAAAAATAATTTTTTTAACTGAAAATGTAATTTGTTTAAAAATTATTTTTTTTGTAGGAAATTAATCTATTTGTTTGAAAATTTACCTCTTTATTTAAAAATTCAACTATTACAATTGAAGAATCATCATATTTGTTAAAAATTCATCATTTTTAGTTGAAAATTAAATCACATTTTTTAAATATGAACTCTTTTCTTGAAAATTGATCTTTTTGGTTTAAAAATTAACTATTACAGACGACGATTCATCATTCCAGTTGAAAATTCACCTCTTTGGTTGAAAACTGAACTATTTTGTTGAATTTTTTGTCGTTGTGACAATTAATTTGTTTAAATGAAAATTTAACTATTGCTGTTGGAGATCCATCATATTAGTTAAAAATGTATTACTTTGGTTCAAAATTTAACTATTTTGTTGAAATTTATTTTTTTTCTAAGTTGATAATTTATTTTTTTAACTGAAAATTTAACTATTCCTTTCTTGGTTTGAAATTGATCTTTTTCAGTTCAAAATTCAACGATTTGGTTGAAAAGTAATCTGTTTTAGTTAAAAATTCAATCATTTGATTGAAAATTTATGTACTTTGTTGAAAAAACGTCTTTTTAGTGAAAAATTATTATTCTTTTTCGAAACTTCCACTTTTCGGTTGAAAATTCAACTATTCCAGTTGAAGATTCAACAGTTTAGTCAAAAATTCATAATTTTTAATGAAAATTAAGCTGCTCCAGTTTCAAATTATTCATTTTAGATAAAAATTCATGATTTTTGTTGAAAATAGAACTATTTCGTTTAAAATTCTTTTTTTTTTTGAACATTAATTTTTTAAGCTTTTGTCAGTTTTTTTAAAACTATTTTATTTATCGTAGGTGCTTCATAATAATTACAAAACCTTGGTTTCTAATTTCATTCATAATAATTGAATTATCAATGCCTTTAGTGAATTTGTAATAAAATGAATTTCAGATTCAATTTCTTCCTTAAGTATTCATTATAAAATACAAATTAATATATAATTAGATCTTGAAATTTCCACAGCAGAAATGATGCTCTATTAATAATTTATTTACGATCCTCTTGACATATTTCAAGAATCCTTTTAATTAAGCCCGAATAATTAAATATTTTAACCTTTAAAATATTCCTCATTATATTTACACATAATAATCTTTAATCAATATCTGCTTCTCAAGGCTTGAAATATGAAAATCAAAATTTTATTATTTTTATTCTTTATAATTGAATTAATTAAGCAAACAACTACCAGTATAAAATTCTTATTTTATTTATTTTTCAGCGCAATAAGTTTATATATAATATTCACAAAAGCGAAGTGGGATTTAATTTTATTTCAATGATTTAAGCGAATTTTAAGAAATTTTAAAATATTTAATGGAATTGTAAAGAATTTCTTAAAATTTATAAGGATTTTAAATGAGTCCATAGGATTTCAATGCTAAATACAAATTACTTTTAAGAAATTAATTTTTTTTTTTAATTTAAAGAATTTTTTTCTATTTCGGAATTTTGGAAGGATTTTATACATGATTTATAAGAGTTAAGGATATTTAAAAGAATTTAAGCTCATTTGAGAAAATTTCCAATATTTTTAAATAGATTAAAAGATTCAAAAAAATATTACAAGGGATTTGATCAGATTTGCGATGATTTTAATAATTTTAAGGAATTTCAAAGTATTTCAAAGCTTGTAAGGTGTTTTCAAGAACTTGAAGGAATTTTCAAGAGCTTTTTAAAATTTCAAGGGATTTCAAACGATTTCAAAGGATTTTAAATATTTTGAGGGATTTTCAAAAATTCTAAGAAATTTTGAATAGACTTCAATAAATTGAAAGGATTGAAAATATTTTAAGGCATTGTTTACGATTTCAAGAAATTTTCAAGAGCTGTAAAAAATTCAAGGGATTTAAAAATATTTCAAAGGATATGAAATATTTTCCAATATTTTAGAAGATTCCAAGGAATTTTCGAAACATTTAAAAATTGGTAAAGAATTTTCAAGGATTTCAACGATTTTAAGGAATTTAACCACATTTTTATGTGGTTTAAAGATTTTCCAAGCATTTTAGAAGATATGGAACGATTATATAGCACAACATTCTATTGCTTTCGAAACATTTTGAATAATTCAACAAAATATATTTGTTGTGCCCACAAAACAATTTTTTTGGGCGTACCAAACTTTTTGGTTGAATCAACCAAATGGTCCAACAAAATAATTCAGTTGTCTCCACTAGAAATTTTGTTGCTTCTATAGTTCTCCTAACAAAATTATTTGGTATACCAACAAATTTTGTTGGGGCAACCAAACTGTTATTTGTCCAACCAAACATTTTTCTCAGTGTAATAAGCGGTACAATTAGACAGTATATTACAACCTCGCGCAGGTTGCATCCTGCTGACTTGGATTTTCTTGAAAAAATTTGATAGCCTCTCTACAGCTCAATATCGACATTTAATTATCAATAAAGTTGGAGCCAATTAAGACATCCAATCTAGGGGCAGAGAGATTGGAAAAAAGAACCGTCATCGTCCGTTAATTTTAACTCGACGATCCTGGGCTCGTTAATCATTGTCTCCGAATCACTTTGTCCTCTCTTTTAATTTTCAAGGTACAAGTAACGAATCAATGGTACACAGGTTTAACAGTGAAATCATTGTCCGGGAAACAAATGCGCAATTTCGTGGCAGATGATGGCTTCGGACCCTGCTAAATGACTTCCTGCTGATTCAGCGCTTTATTTCCTGATATATATGCATCCACTTCTGATTGCTTCGCTCTTATTTGTCTGATTAACAATCGTTAGGACTCCTTTCTCCTACCGCCCCTCTCCACTTGTAATTCCCCTCTTTTCACTTCCCCGCCCTACTATCTCATCCCTTCCTTCCCCCACTTCTTCCTCTCCTACTTTTCGTCTCTTCCCCTATTATCTCCCTTTCCACCTTCCCTTCCTCCCGTAGTCATATGTACTACTCTACTACCCCTCTACTCACTTCCCTCACTCTCTTCCTATAATTTCCTCTACTTCCAAATCCCTTCATTTCTTTTCACGTCTCCTACTTATCCCTCGTTTCCCTTCACCTCGCCACCCTCATTTACTTTCACTTCCGTTACGTACCCTCGTTCGCCCTTCTTTCCCTACCTTTACCTAATTATCCCACTTTCCTCTACATTCTTTCTCCAAGTAGAAATCTCCACTTCTCTCTTTTCTCTTTTCACTTCTTCACAATACTATCCCATCCTTCACTTCTCCCACTTCTCTCACCTCTAATTTCCGTTAGATTCTCTACTGTCCTTGTTCCCCCTACCCTACTTCCCTGTTTCTTCCGTAGTCACTCGTACTACTCTACCACCCCGCCCCTCACTTCTGTCCCACTCTTCCCATCATTTCCTATACTCCCCCTTCCATCATTTCCCATCACTAACCCTACTTCTCCATCATTTCTTATACCCTCATTACCTCTCACTTCCCTTACTTCCCCTCATACCCATCCTTTCCCTCACTTTCCCTCATTCTCCTCCTTTGCTCTACATATCGCTTCCACTCATAATTTCCCTCCTCACTCTTCAATCTTTCCACATCCCCACCCTACGATCCCATCTCGCAATTCCCCCACTTCTCTATCCTCTACTTTCCGTCACTTCCCTTACTGTCTCTATTTCCCCTTTCTTTGTTCCCCCCTTCCACCCATTGTCACCCTTGCTACTCTACTACCCCGCTCCTCACTTCCCTTCCTCTCTTCCCATCATTTACTCTACTTCCACTCCCCTCATTTCCCCTCACTTCTCCTACTTCTCCCTCATTCCCCACTTCTCTCCCTCACTTTCCCTAATTACCTTCATTTCCCCTCTTTCCCTGCATTTCTCTTATTTCCCCTTCCCTAATTTATCCTACTTTACATGAGATTATAAGGAAGTTTTGCAGTTTTTAAAGAATTTAAGGAAACTAAAGAGCTTTCTGGATATATCAGAGGATTTCAAAATAATTCAAGGGTTTTTAATAGACTTTCAGAGCTTTCGCATGATTTATACTTTTTTAAATAGATTTTTTAGTTCGCCAAATATTTCAAGGGATTTTAAGGTATTCTCAGGAATTTAATAGCATAAAGGGTTTTATTAAATCTCCAAGCATTTCAGGGAAGTTTAAAGATTTCTAGAGATTCAATCTTTTTTTTTTAATTTTATAAATAAGTTTAATTTTAATTATATTTCAGGGATTTTAAATGATACATACGTTTTGAAATGGATTTTTACGTTCTCCAACGATTTAAAGGGATTTTAAGGGATTCTAAAGGATTTTTAAGAGATATACAAAATGTCAAGGGATTTCAAAGAATTTTGTAGGATTTCCAAAGATGTTAAGTGATTTCTAGTGAACTTTGAAAAGTTAAATTAAATTCTAAGAGATTTCTAGGGATTGAAAGATTTGTAGGGATTTCAACGTTTTTTTTTTAACTTTAACAAATAAATTTAATTCAATTTGTATCTAAGAAACTTCAAATGAATTATACTTTCAAAAATGAATTAAAGATATAAATTGAATTTTATTTGGCCGCTATTTATATTTATTTATATTGAGCCGTTACGTAACATTCTTTGTATTATGTTAAAAAAAAATAAAAGACGTTTTCTAAATGAAAAATAATATAACATAAAAATGTAAAATATTTATTTATTTGTTGACACTTTTGGAATACCTAAATTTGATTTGGAATTAAATTCGAAGAATTGAGAACAAGAAAATACGTATTCTCAGTTTTTTTTAAATTTATATGAATATAATTTTAATAAGATTCTTGAGAAAATTCAAAAAAGATTTTTGAATACTTCAGATGTGTCAAAAAAGAATCTAGAACATTTTTCAAAATTATTTTTATTCTATAGGATTTTACAAAATATTAGGAAACATTCGAGTCTTTTTAAAAGATGTTTAAGACTGCTAGACGTTTGGAAGAAATCAAGAAATATTTGATGAATTTTTAAAACGTCTTAAATTCCTAAAAATATTTTTACTTGACGCGAATTTTTCTTGAAATTTTCAAGAATCATTCAAAATGTAAAAAATTGCTTCTAAAGTTTATTTTTGAAATCTTTAAAAATCTACATTTCTTAAAATCTTTTAAAGTTTAAAATTCATTTCGAATCTCTTTAATTCTACTAAATATTTCATAAATTTACTCGATTTTTTTTTTTGATTTTTTAACCTTTTCAAATTGAAACATTTTGCTTTAAAATCTTCTACACTCTTTTTTGAAATTTTAGGAAATCATTTGATATGTTTAAAAACCTTTTTCAATTTTCTCTTAAAGTACATTTTTCAAAATGAAAAAATCATTTAAAATTTGCACACGAATATTAAGATATTTTGTTTTTTCATCCTGTCAGACCTTCTCAACCTTCTAATCTTGAAAACTTATTCACATTCTTCCAGATTTTTTTTTTAATTCTGCAAAATTAAAAAAATTGCGTTAAAATCTTTCATGTTCTTCTTTGACAATTTTTCAAATATTTTGAAATCTTTTCAACCATTCTCTTAAAATTAATTTTTCGAAATATATACTAATAATTTTTTTCTCAAATTTTCTTCTAAAAGTATATGATTTGTCAAAATTCCAAAAATTTTCCTTTAAAGCCTTTTACACTCTTTCTGAACATTTTAGGAAATAATTGAAAACGTTTTGTAATCTTTTTTAATTTTCTTTTAGAATTCGTTACAAAACAATAATTAAAAAATTTTCCAAGAATCTCAAGAACATTTTTTTCGTCCTCTTGACACCCAGCAAAATTCAGTTTACCTAAAAAAATTTTAAATCCAAAATAATTTTAAAAAATTGTCTCAAAGTCTTCATATTCTTTTTCAACATATTTTGAAAATTTTCAAACTTAAAATAATCCTTTAAAAATGAAACCTAAACCATTTGAAATTTTCCGAGAAATCTTGACAAAAATTTAATCTCCTAACATCTTTTATAATCATTAAAAAGCTTCTAATTTTTTTCAAATTCTTCAATATAAGTTTTTGCCCATAATTTAGTTTTTTTCATGTCTTTAAAAATTTTTAGAAAGTTTACAAATTATATTGCTGCAGTGAAATGTATAGAACAGAATTAATACCCATTATTACCACCCATTATTAGCCATACCCCGCTGAAAAAACCAGTTCTCGTCCGATCACTGAAGTTAAGCAGCGTTGGGTGCGGTTAGTACTTGGATGGGTGACCATTCGAGAACACTGCGTGCTGTTGGCCCGTCGTGGGTGTGGTGAACCCACACTTGTAGTTATTTACTACAAGAAACTATCCACCTGGAAACACTACCCGAATCGGATAGTGTCACGCCTGCCCTGAAAGGGAAATGGCTTAATGGTATATAATAATATAATTGATCAATCATTATAATAGGTGGCGGCCATGCGGACTTAACCTGAAAAATCATTCGTGAATACAACGGTATTTGACAAGAAACATTTGAGACACTGCATTCTTTTTGCATTGAAATTAAAAAAAAATGCGGCTGAGGGGACCGAAATGATTTGGTGAGTCTTATGAGAAAGTACGGTGACACATAAAAGGTGTAAAAAGTGGTCCTCGAAATTTTATGATTCTAGTTTTTGAATTAGAATGCGAAAAGAATGGGGTATCTCAAATTCTCCTTGTCAGACGCCATTGTAATCACTAATGATTTTTGAGCTCAAGTCCGCAGGGCCGCCACTTATTATATTCTGTTTTGAAGTTTAAGGTTCGCCCTTTAAAACTGCTTTAGTACGAAAAAATTCAAGTTTTACCAAGAGCTACAACACATCAAACTAAAGGCACCGAATTAGTGTGTAGACCTAATATCAGTGACACAGATATAGTATTGATACTGTGGCGGCCCTGCGGACTTAGGCTCAAAAATCATGAGTGAATACAATAGCGTCCGACAAGGACAATTTGAGATACTGCATTCTTTTTGCATTCCAATTCAAAAATCACCATTGTGAAATATCTGGAATTACTCCTTACACGTTTCGCGTATCACCGCACCTCCTCCTGAGGCTGACCAAATCATTTCGGTCTCCTTAGCTGCATTTTTTTCAATTGGAATGCAAAAAGAATGCAGTGTCTCAAATGTTCCTTGTCGGGTACGATTGAATTCACTATTGATTTTTGAGGTTAAGTCCGCAGGGCCGCCACCTATTTTATTGTGTTTTAAAGTTAAACGATCGTCACATCAAAGTAAAGGCACCGAATTGATGTGTATACCTAATATTAGTGACACAGATATAATATCAATACTGTGGCGGCCTCGCGGACTTAAGTTAAAAAATTATGTGTGAATACAATGGCGTCCGAGAAGGGCAACTTGAGATACTGCATTCTTTTTGCATTCCAATTCAAAAATCACTATTTCGGTCGCCTTAGCTGAAATTTTTCCAATTGGAATGCAAAAAGAATGCAGTGCCTCAAATGTTCCTTCTCGGATACCATTGTTTTCACTAATGATTTTTGAGGTTAAGTCCGCAGGGCCGCCACCTATTATATTGTGTTTTAAAGTTTAAGGATCGCCACATCAAAGTAAAGGCACCGAATTAATGTGTAGACGTTATACCAGTGACACAGATATACTGTCGATAGTCTGTTATTGATTATTCGCGAATCGCAAGTGAGCCACGCGAATTACTTTGGAAATGCTCGAGTCGCATCGGGTAAGGGTATATAATGGAACTTGAAATTGGTTGGGCCTGTCCCGCCTGGGCAAGCAGCCGTACGAGCTATCGAGGGAAACGCATTCCATGCCGAAATTGCTTCGCACTGCGCGATCCGACGGAATACAAGCTCCTGGTTTGAGGTTAGGTTTTCACGTCAAAAAATACGCGGCTAAGCTAACGTGCCACGCGCGGGGCGTTGATTAAAACCGCCCTTGCAACATGCTTTTAGAGTGAAAGAGAGAGTGAGAGAGAATATAAGAGTGAGAGAGAATATGAGAGGGAGGGAGAATATAAGAGTGAGAGAGAATATAAGAGGGAGAGAGCATATAAGAGGGAGAGAGAAAATAAGAGGGAGGGAGAGAGACGCTAGAGAAGCAATAAGGGCAGAGAGAGATATAGGGTGGGTTTCGGGGGGGGGGGGGGGTTTGGGTCGGCGCGGGGCAGGGGGAGCGGGGTGGGGAAAGGCGCTGCTTGCTTAATTACTAAAAGCTAATCAATTCCAGAGGAAGTAAAGTTTAAATTGCAAACTAAAGTATAGCTTCCCGACGTAAACTGCAAAGCGATATTACCGCTCGCTGCATTCTGCAATTAGCTTCGGTAAATCATTGAAAACAAATTATGGATGTTTCCGGGGCGCGTGGTTGCTCCCACTCATGAAAAACGATTCTCTTTAATCGGAAAATTTCCTCGGGTTTGAGTGATACTTCAAAGAATCTCAAAAGGAATCTCTTTTATTGATTGGAATTTCTCTTCAGCTTGGTTTTCAGAATCAGTAGTTGGAGGGGCTAACTAGTCGAAGAGAAGAAAATAAGAAAGTTTTTTCGAGATAAATTAGTTTCATTGGAAAATGTTATCAGGTTCCGAGAAAATTCTTTGAACTTTGGACGGTGATAAGAAAGTTAATTTTTAATTTTTTTTTTTTTTAAGTGAGAATTTTCTTTCTATCCATTGAGTAGCTGAATCGTTACATGAAAGGTTTGATTCCAAACTGTTCTTAGGTTACGAGAAAATTCTGGGGCAAGTTTTTTTTCGCACGAGGTGCACGTTATCTCAAATTTTGATGGTGATGAAAAATCAAATTTTTAGTTTAAAAAAAAAAGTGAAAATGTGCTTTTCTAGTCATTGAGTCGCTTAATCGTTAAAAAATAGGTTTGATTAAAAAATATT